>PVKC010001194.1:0-37833 GCA_004027635.1 Crocidura indochinensis | reverse complement strand
ATGATATACACTAATCAGAAAGTAGGTGTAATTGAAATAAGGTGACTTATGTTAACAATTAAAAGTGAAATTGGGGATTAAGGAGATAGTAAATATGTTGGGCCCATGCGCAACATGGGTTTTCTCCCTGGCATCACATGACCTCCTTAGAATCACTGAATTTAGCTCTAGAGACTCTGGAGATCACAGAGGTGGCCCCAACGGTTCAGGGCTTCACAGGAAGTAAGAGACAGTTATTTAGTTGTAACAGCAATAACTGCTACTCTGCTGTTACTGAGAAACACTTCATGCTTAGGGCCCAGCAGTTGAGAATTGCTGAAAATGGCCCTGAGAGGTCCCTTGAGCACTGATTGCATGATGATGCAATTCAGCCAAAAAAAAAAAAATTATCCTCTTTTATATGAGGACAAAGCACACAAGGCAAAGATAGATAAAAGTCTAAAAGTATAATAGTCTAATGGGTCAAGACCCCTAAATTAACAAGGGATAGCAATGTTATAATCTAATGTATAATACACAGAGGAGCTTCAATTTCATTTGAATCACTTCAAGCTTTATTCTGCAGACTATGAAGACCTCCAGGCTCTACCTGGAGAGCTAGATTGTTGACACTACATGAAAAGGAATGCAGCAGCTATTGGTTGTTTTTATTTTCAAACTTTGTCTTAATCATCTGTTCCTTTTTCAGTTATTGCCGATTGAATTGTATACTTATAGTGATGTGGCAACTATTGATAAATCAAATTATATTAATAGGATTAGCTTGAATCATAATAAAACCTTTCTATTGAGGGTTAGAATGTTGAGATCTAAACTGCATACTGCACATGCTTATTAAGGTCTCAGTAAATATCTTTAAAATTAATAACCAATAAAACATAGCAAGGTAATTTTTTCTAATGTAGATTATAAATTTCAAAAGACATTAAAGAAAGTGAACTTTATATTGAGCTTTGGATTAATTTGAAGTGACTGAGCAGCTACCAAAAAGAAAACTATTGGGTTTTTTGGTTTGTTTGTTTATTTGCTTTGGTTTTGTTGTGGGGAGATGGGGTTAATTACAACCAGAGGTGATCAGAGGCTACTCTAGACACTCCTGACAGTGCTCCAGGCACCATGTAGTGCTGGATATCCATCTCAGCTGGACTGCAAATAGAGTACCTTCACCTCTGTACAAATCTCCATCCCTATAAGGAAACTGTTAAGTTAAAATATTTTATTCCTAATTGTGTCTACAATTTCCTTTTTTCACTGATTATCTTTGCTGGATGTAGACCCTTGGGATATCTCTTTGGTTGATTAGCATCAGAAGCCTGAAGGTCTTGAATATCTATCACTGTCTCACATGTAATTATGATGACTGGCACTTTAGGAGAAAATTTCCTCATAGAGACCTTTCATTTTCTAAATATTCTAGACTGCAAAGATTGCTGGCTTATCATAATTGCCTTATGTTTATAAAATAAGGGTCAGTAAATCTCTGTTGACTGAAATTTCACTTAAATCAGTAATAGGGCTCTTTATCAATTACAATGTGGGGAGAAGGGTCTGCCAAGTGGTATCGTGTGTGAACTATGATGATTACAGGGGAGAGACATAAGCAGGGAGAGTCAATCATCTTTTTACATTATAATTATTTGCAACGATATCCTATTGACTAGATACTGTGTTGGAAACCATATAATTATGAACACAATAAGCATATCCTTGCTCTAATTGAAAGTAGAGTGCCTAATGGACATTGGTGGAGGGATTTTAGTAGTATGGTAATGTATTTGGAGGCTATGAGAAACTGTAGCCCTAAAATAGATAGTCTCATAAGCCATCATTATCCCAATGTGAAAAAAAATTAAAGAATTGAATGGGCAGACAGGAAGGAAACTAGAGTTCTTGGGAAGAGCTGGAAGGGATGAATTCTGGGCTAGGAGGTAGAATGAAAGAACACTTAACTGGAGAAACTGATGTCTGAGTTGTGTCCCAAGGGAAAAGGAGGTAAGGGAACTTTAAAAGGATTATTAATAAGTGGGATTCCATTAAGAGGTACTCTAAAGATCTAAAGTCTAATTTGCACATATGTGGATTGTTCTCTTCCCTGGGTTGGGAGGCATAAAACTAGCCGAGTGGTTCCTAGTCAGTCTCCCCACTTCCATCCTTCACTGGAGATCTATGTTAGCCTGTTCTGGCTTGCAGCTTTAAAGAGTTTGAGAAACACTGAACAAAACTTTCTTTTTTCTTTAAATAATGGATTATTTTTAATGAAGGTAAAATTGGTTTACAAGTTTACAAATGTTTATGTGTGTTTTAAGGGTCCCAGGTTAAAATATTATGTTTACCACTGCTGTCAGTGTAAACCACTATGTAAAGTGAGGAACAAGGGATGTAAAAATGAATGTTTTCATCTCTCTTCTTGCAGCATCTCAGATGCCACCATTTTGAGAAATACTTGACATAGATCAAGTCAGAATTAATTTAGGCATAGGTGTTTGGGGTTTGCGCCTTTTTCTCAAAGAAAAGAACTTCAGAAGGTAAAATAATAAAGAAGGATACTTTTTAGAGAATGAAAACTACTTAGAAAGAAATGTAGGAAATATATGTTCAAGAGAGAACTCAGACTTGTCCAAAGTAGAAGAGGCAAAGCAGAGAGAGAGAGAGAGAGAGAGAGAGAGAGAGAGAGAGAGAGAGACAAGCAAGTGAAATAAGTATTCAAGGTGAAACATGAACTTGAAGTGCAAGCCTAGAGTGAATTTTAGAAGCAAATTTTATACTATTATTCCAAATGGGTTTGTTTGTTTTTATAATATCTTTAAGTACCACGATTACAAGCATGATTGCAGTTGGGTTTCAGTTATAAATAGAGCATCCCCATCACCAGTGCAACATTCCACAACAAATGCTCCCCCCCCTTCCTTCCTAATCCCTGCCTATATTCAGGACAACACTCTACTTCTCTCACTCATTAAGATTGTCATGATAGTTGTCAATGTAGTTATTTCCCTAACTGCACTCACCATTCTTTGTGGTGAGCTTCATATTGTGAGGCAGTCCTACCAGCCCTCATCTCTATTGTCTCTGGGCATTATTACAAATTAATTTTTTTCTTAAAACCCATAGATGAGTGAGACTGTTCTGTATCTATCTCTCTCTCCCTCCGACTTATTTCACTCAGCATAATAGATTCCATGTACATCCACATATAGGAACATTTCATGACTTCACCTCTCCGGATGGCTGCATAATATTCCACTGTGTATATGTATCACAGTTTATTTAGCCATTCATGTTAAAGGGCACCTGATGACACTCAGGGGTTACTCTTGGCTCTGCACTCTGAAATTGCTCCTTCTCTGCGGACCATATGGGACATGGGGGATCTAACCAAGGTCAGTCCTGGATCAGCAGCTTGCAAGGAAAAACGTCCTAACTGCTGTGCTGTCTATCATTCTGCTCCCCACCCCCCATGGTTTTTTCTCTGGAGTTTTGTATACATAAAAGTTCATCTCATCATTGACACTGTTGATGGTTTTTTTTCAAAATGTCATCCCTTGTGTTCTTCAAATTGATACCTAGAAGTGAAATTTCTAGATCATATGGTAGTTCTATATTTAATTTTTTGAGACATGAACAGATTTTTTTTCTGGTTACTTTGTGCAAAAGTAATTGAAGAGGGACAAGTTTAGAAGCATAAACACATTTGTGAAAGCAATTTCCTGTAAAAAGACTAAAATATAAAAAGGAAGATTATACATTCACCATGTATTTTGAAGAAGAAATCACGAGATTTGCAAGTATGTTGTAAAGAGGAGAAGGACAAACCAGATGAAGCAAAATGTTCCTTAGATTTTTGGCTTGAGCTCTGGACAGATGATAATTTCATTTTCTCAACTGTGAAAGGAAGACAATTTCAAAGGTCAGGGATGTTTCGGACAAGTCACACTAAGCATAGCAGTGAAGGCAGAATAAAATGCTATCTTTTAAATTTTTTTTCTAGTTATTTGTGTTTATTTTCGTTTCTTGTGATTAAAGTAATATTTTATTATAATATTCTGTGTTTCAAGTGTGCATCATTGAAAATCATATATACCATAAATCCTCTTTATCCTGATTGGTACTTCATTTCTCTTTTCCATTCAGGTAGCCACTAGTTGATATACTAATTCAATGTTTAAAATTTAGCCTATATAGTTAATTTCTGTATATATTATATATGAGTGATGCCATATATTGTTTGTTTTTTCCTTGTTTGACTTATTGCACAAACAATATTTTTATATCCATCCATTGTGGGATAAAATGGGAGATGAGGTGGGCCTCACCAAGCTGCACTCAGGGCTTATTTCTTTTTTTTTGTTTTGTTTTGTTTTGTTTTTTGTTTTTTTTTTTTGGGTCACACCCGGCAGTGCTCAGGGGTTACTCCTAGCTCCATGCTCAGAAATTGCTCCTGGCAGGCACGGGAGAACATATGGGGCACCGGGATTCGAACCGATGACCTTTTGCATGAAAGGCAAACGCCTTACCTCCATGCTATCTCCCGGGCCCCAGACTTATTTCTGACTCTGTGTTCATGGAATAATAAGCAGTGCTGGAGATAGAACAGAGGTTAGCCACATACTGACTTACTTACCAAGGTGAGTAGCTTAATGCTTGTGCTATCTCTCTGGTCCCTTAATATTTCTTTATAGTTCGTTAACAGTTATTCCATTGCAAATATATATCATATATATTTATATTTATCACTTGGTGAGCACTTAGGTTATTTCTAGTTCTGATCCTATTAAACGATGCTACAATAAGCATGGAAAAATATACACACATATATTTTAATTAGCATTTTATGTTTTACGAAAAATTGAGAAATGTCAATTTCTACTTGAAATTTTAAATTAATTTCTGTATTTCTCTCCACAATGATGCACAAATTTATATTCCTATCAACATGGTATAAGGATTCCCTTCTTTCTACATCCTCTTTAACACTTGTTTTTCTCTTTTGGAGAACAGCCATTTGCACAGGTGTTCAGTGATATCTCATTGTTATTTTGATTTGCATTTCCTAATAAGAGATGATGAAGATCTTTTCATATGCCTATTGGCCATCTGTATTTCTTCTTTGGAGAAGATTTTATTCAGATCTCTGCTCATTTTTTAATTGGGTCATTTTTTTAATTGTTGAGTTAGATGAGTTCTTTGTATATTTAGGATATAAACCTTTTGTGAGATGTACAATGTGTAAATTTCCCATTTACTAGGATGTCTTTTCATTTTGATGTGAGTTTTTTTCCCCCTGTTAACAGCTTTCTCAGTTTGATATAGGACCATTTTATTATTATTATTATTATTATTGTTTCCTTTCCCACTGGAATTGAATTTGAAGTGTATCACTATGGGTGATATCAAAAAGTAAATACCTTATGAGCATATTAATTTAAATGTGTTGTGATTTTATTTTTTGTCCCCCAATTCACAATACAGACCAGGCAAAGGGCATGTGTTGAGGTGTATATGGGGTGTATTTACTGTACCTCCTCTTTCCTTTTTTTATTTTTTTATTTTTTGTTTGTTTTTTGGGCCACACCCAGTGACGCTCAGGGGTTACTCCTGGCTATTTGCTCAGAAGTCGCTCCTGGCAGGCACGGGGGACCATATGGGTTAGCGCAGGCACCTTACCTCCAGCGCCACCACCCAGCCCCCCTGTACCTCCTCTTTCTATACAGTCAGTTTAAAGAACACAGCCAGTGGAATTGAGAGGTCTTATCTTTTTATCTTTTTTTTGATTTTTTAATATATATAAGAAATATATATATATATTTATATTTATATATCCTTCACCAGTGCTTTACCAGTGTGTGATTTTAGACTTCACATTAAAATGTATCATTCATTTTCAGTTAATTTTTTGTAAGGTGTTAGGTAGTCAGTTATTTTCATTTCATATGACTGTCCTTTTTTCCCCATTATTCATTAAGGAGACTTTCTTTACTCTATTGTAGACTCTTGAGTCCTTTAGATCTAAAGTAATTTGAAGAGATAATACAGATAAAGTGGTAGAGCAGTATCTTTATAATAAATATTTTGTTGTGAAAAATAAAAAGAAATAAAAAGAAAGCTAAAACATGTGGAATAAAGGAAAATTGTTGTCTTAAATAGAACAAACTAGAATGTGTTTGTCGTGCTGGTGAAAGTGATAGATAAAATGCTGGAGTCAGAGAAACTAATCAAAGGAACAGTCTTTAGAAATAAAGGTGACAGTAGACAAGACCCAGAAAGGGTAATATATAGGGGTAATACAGAAAAGCAGAGGACCTGAAGAGTAGATAGGTTTACCTATTTATAGATAGAAAAAGAAGAACTCTTAATTATATGTAATAATCAAAAACAAGGAAAGTTCCAACTAAAATAAAGGACTAAGCAAGTTTGGGAAGAATTGTGGTGAAAGAGCAGAAAAGTAGAAAAGTAAATCTAAGAGACATTTTATTATAATTACTGGGAATTGTTAGATACTTGTTCGGCATTTGAGATCACTATTTGGTTGCAAGTGGATTACCATTTAAGTGTTACATCACTTTCCTATGATTTCTATGATTAGCAAATGGAACCAAATGGACTTAAAAACTAGATTCAGAATTAAAACCAGCAAACTCCTTTGGTAACAAGTACCAGAAGATATAGCTAAAATATAAAGAAATTTCCTTTTCCCTAATTATCTTCCTTACTTCAAAAGTCTTTACAAGAAAAACAGCTGCTTTTAAAATATAATTATATGGACTCTTAGTCAGAAGTATTTCTTTATACTTATTATGTAAGTACTGCTAGTATGTAAAATGTATATAAAATGTATTGATCACATTGATGACCACTAATATGCAGCATAGTCTGTCTAAAAGCACATACTTTATTCTTCTTAAACTATGTAAGTTAGTTCTTGTGATAGTAGAGAAAAGATGGTTCTCTAGATTGAGTCTGCCATTTTCTAATCCCAGCTAGTTGCATAATAAAACTCTTTCTTTACCTGTCACTCTTTCAGTTGATTGACTCTGTTGACTAGCAACAGACTTTTGATACAGATAAGTGTTCTGGTAACTTGGGCTTTTGATAGAAAATGTGATATAAGAAAGAGCAAAGTTGGTTGAGGTGGTTGCTTGGGAGCAATTAACCACAAATTTAAAGTGGAAGCAAAGACATGGAGAAAAAGGAGGAATGATGAAGATTATAAAGCAGTCACTTAAATATAATCAAGAGAATAAAATAATTTATATGGTGTAAATGGTATAATAAATGTGATATAATAAAGATAATCATGGTAGTGCACTTTAGAACATGTCCTAGGGCTAGAAAGAGAGTACAGAGGTAAGGCACTTGTTTTGAATGTGACTGTGGTCCCTGGTTTAAATCCCTGACACCACACAAGGATTACTTCTAGCACAGAACCTGGAACAATCCTTGAGCAATACCTGGGAATATTCAAAAATCCTCCCTGTGTGTGTCAAATGTCACTGGAATGTGATAATTGTATGGATGGAAAAGAAGATAGTGAGGAAAAACTTTTAAGGAAAAAGTCTAAAAGGAGAAACAGTATGTGAAGGTGGGAAGAAAATATAGCAAATATAAAGTCAGAAAGTTAAAGAATGTGGGCATTCATAGATGAGAAATGAGTTTAATATGTAAAATGAGATAATTTTCTGCTTCACTTCTTAGTCCCTAGATAAAAATAGAAGCCCTCAGATGAAAGTGAAGATTGACAGAGAATATTATATTCAGGTAGCAGCTAGGTTAGGTAGCAGCTGAAGTTAGAGACATTTGGGGTATGAGGATAATGGATTTGGAATTCTACAAAGCCAAGAAAGAACTAAAATAAAACAGGAATGGATGTGACCAGAGCAATCAAACAGCAGGTTGGGCACCTTCTATGTGGCTGACCTCGGTTTGATCCCTGGAACCCATATAATATCTCATGCTCCACCAAAAGTGATCCCTCAGAACAGAACCAGGAATAAGACATGAGCACCAAAGGTATGCCCTCAGCAAAACAAAATCAATCAAAAGAAAATTGAAAACAGTGCTTGCTTCAGCAGCACATATACTAAAATTGGAACGACACAGAGAAGATTAGCATGGCCCTGTGCAAGGATGATACTCAAATTCGTCAAGTGTTCCATATTAAAAAAAATGAAAACAAACCAACTAAAAAGTGAGAACAGGAAAGAGAGGTCTGGAATAGATTGGATCTGCAGGATTGAATGAGTCTGAAAAATACTTTCATTCATCAGAGGGTGAGGAATGAACAAAGAGGGAATGAATCTTGAAACTATAAGCAGAAATTGGGTTTATGGAAATAACACTGGGTTTATAAAAAGACGTCCAAAGTAGACCTGTTTTACTCCCCCTATTGCTCAACATTGATATTAAATTGATATTAACTCTCTTTGAAGAGATGAAGTGGGTGGCTGAATAGGTAACAGATTCTACTAAAGGAAAGAGAAAAAATATTTATTTAAATAATTTGCAAATTGGTTTCTATTTTTGATCAAAATATTACTGTCTTTTCTGATAATCTGCAGTAGATAGAATCTGAAGAAGCAAGTAGAGTCTTTATAATTTTCCTCACTAAGGAATAACATTGCTCATAGTTTTGTAAAATTCTGTGGTTTCACTCAAGACACGAAACCTATACTTATCCAAAAATTGATCCATTAGTTTCCTTTCCTTATAAGTACTATACCTACCTATCTTTCTGTACTCAGCAGATCTCTTGCCCTCCCCACCTCTCTACATTAATATACGCCAAAGCTAACTTCTATATGTTTATATGGGGGCAGGAGCACACAGAGATAGGAATCTTCCTTAAGAGACAAACCTTAACCACAAAAAATCCATACCTATACCCTATATAACCCCTCCCATGTACTATCCCCTCTCCCCCCTCAGAAGCCTATCACTTCACACCTTAATCCAATCCCTGATATCCCCACCATGTTATAACTCTTCACCCACAGTTCTTAACCCACTAGGCATCAAGACCAACCTCCTACACCAACGAAGCAGTACCCAGTTCCCAAGTGAAGAGACCACTCAAGCTCACACCTCATTCCTGGCAAGAAAATACAGTCGACACCCAGATGGACTCATGCAATGTGGTCCTCCTAATCACCTTTCCCTATTGTGGACTGTGGCTTAATACCGGATAAGCTCCAAAAGGACTCCCATTGCAAGAACTCTACCCAGGACCTCCCAGCGTGGAGCCCACACCTCACGAGGAAATCTCAAAAGACAATGGGGAAGCCTATACCATCATCATAAGTATAGACCTATATAACACTACCTCTTACACTGTTTCTCCCCAAATGTAGTCTCCTGTATCACTTTATCACTTTCCCCCTTTTTCTTTGTTTCTTTTCCCCCCCTTGTTCGTTTTTTTCTTTTTTTTTGTTTTTGTTTTTGTTTTGTTTTGTTCTTTTTGTTTTTTGATTTGACTTGTTTTGTGCTCTTTTGGGGTCACAACTGGCAGCACTCGGAGCTGGCAGCACTAGGATTTGGAATTATAATTCCAAATCCATTATAATCAACTGGGCACATAGTTGATTTCTGCCACTCGGAGCACAGTGGGCATGGGGGACCATGTGGGATGCCAGGGTGTGAGCCACCGTCCTTCTGCAGGAAAGACAGATGCCTTGCCTCCATGCTATCCCTCCTGGCCCCACTTTATTCCTTTAATTATGTCTTTTATTTAATCCCTTTTTTTCCTTTAAGAAACTCTTTTTTCTTTAGATATGTATGAGCATATATATTTTTAGTTTTTGTCAAGGGTCTGTTTTTTTCTCTCTTCACTCCCAAATCCACCAGCAGTATAATGTAGCACCACTTCTTCCTGCAGAGGCATATTAAAAATAGGGAAAATTTTATCTTTAAAATCAAGCTCTTATCTACTAGGGATAAGAACTTATAATTTTTTACAACACAGGGACATCTCCCACCCTGAATGTATGTCATGGGGAACCAACATAGGCTCCAGGGAAATAGGCACCGACTGTCCAGCCTTGACTGCTGGATCCCAGATATAGAAACGACAGAGTTCTCCACAACAGCTCCAGAAACCAAGTCCCCTCCAGGGCATTCATAATACTGCTCTGACGCCAACATACACCAGCTCTAAATTGATAACCTGACAACATAATACTGCTCTGACGCCAACATACACCAGATCTAATTGATAACCTGACAACGAGGAAATGGGAACAACTAGATCTAAGAGCAAGTTATCCTTCCTCACCACCCAATGATAAGACAAAATCAGAAGACATGTCACCCTTTGATCTGTGCAAAAACCAAAAATGTTATATACAAATGACTGGTTGGTACAACCAGGACTAGACAGTACGCATCCTGGGACCAACAACAACAGCAACAAAAAGCTCTAACTTAGCTTTTGGTCTACAATCTGTTCAACAAACAAGATATCCAATTCCAGAGGTCTGACTGAGACAACCACAAGTGAATGGATCTTCCAGAAACATAACATAAACTCTGTCCCAGGCTCCATCCTAGGAGCAACATAATGACCAAGAACACCAACTACAGAAGATGAAGTAAAACGAAACTGAAGAAGCAGAACTGCTAGAACCACAAAGGAAGCCTTCATCATAAGCTCCATTCCTTGAGCTGCACAGTCATCAAGATCTCTAGATAGAGGACTGGTTTTACCATCCATGATGAAGCAGAAGTCTTCCATACACCATGAAAGTAGCGAGGGGAGAGTAAAGGATCATGCGAGGAGTCTATAGTTAATCTCATGACAGTACACTTCAGGGATGGAGAAACCTTGGTCAAGGGAATTCCCTCTATAATATCCCCAATAATTACTGTGCCTATGTGGGGGAAAAAAGAAAAAAAAAGCACAAAATAATCATTTTCCACATATATATTTATTGATCGATTGATTATTTTTTGACGTCTTTATTTTGGTATAGATATTGAAGTTGATGTCTCCTTTTCTGTTTTTATATTATTTTATCTTATCTTTCTCCTTTTTTTGCACTCTGGCATGATTTGAATTCAGAACCGAGACTAATGTGAGGTGCTTCTCCCTATTGCTGTAGGACTTACTAGATATTTAATTTGACATTTATTTTTGTATTATCATGGTGTTTCAATTACCTTTTTCATGTCCTCTCTCAAACTGAGGCAGATAGCCACTAGAAGGACTCCATCCATTTTCAGCATATTTTTAATTAATTAATTATTATTTTTTTTGCTTAATCTTTACCCCATTCTATTGCCTTTCTTTCCCTCAAACAAAACCATATAACTCGATTTATCTAGGTTAGCCTCTCAAATAGAGGGAGAAACATGGGAGGGCACCAGGATCCAACAGCTGTGTGATCACTTATAGTAAGCTAGACAAAGAGGGGACCACCTACTCTAGCAGCCTGGGGGCGGTGATTGTGGGGGATATGGGTTGCAGAAAGGGAACAGGGAAGGGGGGAGGACAAATTTGGTGGTGGGTATTCCCCTGATTCAATGTTAATATGTACCTAAAATACTAATGTGAAAGATATGTAAGCCACTATGATCAAAATTAAAAAAAAAATCTGTGGTTTCTCATCTAACACACACCTGTCTTAATCTTCATTTGAGTGATACAGATATTGAGAATCACAGAGGAGAGGAGGAATGTCAAGAGAATTTACCATTTACCCTGATTGTCTCAAAGAGAGGAGGAGGTGATATAGGCAGTTGAGAGAAAAATAGGGAAGCATAGGTGTGTTAAGAGTGGGAAATGATCACAATGACTGCATGCTGATATCAACCGGCAATCAACATGGGAAGGCAAAATAGGTTACTGAGCAATACTGGGCACATAGTTGATTTCTGCCAGTTAGCTCCTTCCCCTCCAATATTTCTAAAAGTGGTTTTTCAATACTTTCCTCTACTCCCCCATGACATAAAATGTCATTGGAGAAGATCATTCACTCTATAAAATTTAGAGCAATTTTTAAATGATCACATGGGCCAAACTGAATTTCAAATTCAGCTCAGTAATTGCTGCCAATGTCACTGGTAGATGCTATGAGATGATTCTGCTCTCTTTTAGATGTTGATTTAAGAATATAAAAGAAAGAATAAAAATGACAAAATATAAAAACTAAATAGCTTTTAATTCATATCTTGACACATATGTAAAACCAGAAAATGACTTTTAAAAGAATATGGTATGAACTTGTTTTGTCAGAAATCACTTGATGGGGTGAGAGAACTCTGGGTCCTTTAAAATGCAAAATTACCTAAAATTAGGTGACAAGATGATAATTTATGATTATCTAAAGGTTTTTTTTTTTTTACTTTTCCAAATCTCCCATGTATACTCTAAAATAATTCTAAGAACAAATTTATAGAATTATGTTCCTAAATAAAGTTTTCAAATTTTAGGAAACAGAAGCTATTGATTTTTTTCTCCCCTACAATGTTGAGCTGTAATGATGTACATCCAAAAAAAGTATGTTAGGATGCGATGTTATTTCAAGGTATAAAAAAATTAAAATTGTAATTTCAATAAAAAAAATAGAAATGAGTTTGTACTTGTTTCTCTTTCTAGTCTATAATATAATTTCCAAGAACTCTGCTCCTGTTAGAGACCTAATCTCCAAGGTCATAACTCTTGCTCTTGCTTTCTCTTGACAGCACCAAAGTCACAAGATAGCAGCAGGGGCAAGAAACTGCTGACCCCGGAGAGCAGAGGTAGACAGGGCCGGACTCCAGTAATGGAAAGCCCCTCTTTTTGCAGCATGGGGCTGGGCTGAAGGTTCTGAGTAGGCAGCAGGCTCACCACAATAAGGAGGGTCTACATCAGAGCTCAGCAGGGTCTGAAGTCCCCTTGCACAGAGGTAGAGTTTGGGGAAAGAAGTGGGAAGGGGTCCAGATTTGTCCATGTCAATGAAGCTTTATCCTAGGAAACAGTCTCCTGACCACTTTTACTTCTGGGTCTTTTTCCAAACCCTGTTGACCAAGGAGCCGTGAGCAACATGACTAGATGGAAGGACTATTCCTTTAGCTGCAGACTGAAAAAGATGCGCACAGTAAATCCTTCTGAATCTTTTTTCCCTAATGATTTGGGTTTGAGATAAAAATTCTCCTTGCTCAGTGGATAAGGCTTCCAGTGAATAGCTTATTCTTCTTCTTCTTTTGTTTTTATTATTGCTAAGGAGGAAATTGTGGTCTTAGCCAACATAGAGAGGATCCTCAAAAGGCACCGTCTGCTCTAGGGGTCTCCTGTCCTTCAAAAGTCAAAGATACCCTCTTATCTCTCCCTCACTGTGTACAGAGACAGAGATGATAAAGGAGGAGAGGTGAGTCATATTGGCACCCATGACTTTATTTTCTTGTTCCTCATTCTGATTCTTGGATACCTTTTATTTTTTCAGCCCTCTATTTCTGTAAGTCTGGTCTTCAAATTTGCTATTCCAGTTTCAACTAAATCTGGGAATAAGAATAACTATTTTTTAAAACGGTGTTGCACATAGAATTGATACAAAATAATCAGCTGAATTAACTTTATTACCACTATCGGTTGAATAAGGACTTGTGTGCTAGACTATGAGTTGGGCATTTCTTATCCACTGTATTTTCATCTTGACGGTAGTATTTTTATCTCCCCTTTACTAGCAAAGAAAACTGAGTCAGAGAAAGACTTTTAGTATGCACCAATAACACATGCTAATTTGAATTGTTTCAGTGTAGATTTGAATTACTCTTAATTTGAATTGTTTTTTGGAGGGTGACATTGTTGGTTAGGCAATACCTGGTGGTGCCTACTCCTGCATCTGTGTTGGTGGGATTCTCTCTACATTGCGTTGGTGGAGACCTGGATGAATTTGAATTAGCCACATGACAGGTTAATGCCTGAGCTCTATAATGTTTATCTCTAGACCAATAACTAATATTTAAATACCTCTTTGGCCTTCTAATATAAAATAGGTTTGGCTAATTGAACCGAGAGCCAGAGATACAGTACAGCAGATAAATTGATTGCCTTGCATGTAGGCAACTTGTTGGATCCTTAGCATTGACCAGGAGTGAATAATTCCTGAATGTAGAGTCAGGAGTAAGCCCTGAACATTGTTGATGTATTTATATAAATTTATATAAATTGATTGCCTTGCATGTAGGCAACTTGTTGGATCCTTAGCATCGACCAGGAGTGAATAATTCCTGAATGTAGAGTCAGGAGTAAGCCCTGAACATTGTTGATGTATTTATATGTGTATGTATATACATATATAATGTAAAAATTCTTTTAAAAACATTTTATTGGGGGCCAGAGAGATAGCATGGAGGTAAGGCATTTGCCTTTCATGCAGAAGATCATTGGTTCGAATCCTGGCATCCCATATGGTCCCCCGAGCATGCCAGGAGCGATTTCTGAGCATGGAGCCAGGAGGAACCCCTGAGCACTGCCAGGTGTGACCCAAAAACCAACCAAACAAACAAAAAAACAAAACAAAACATGATATTGACATCTTTTTGTTTTTGTTTTTTTGGGCCACACCCAGTGACGCTCAGGGGTTACTCCTGGCTATGCTCTCAGAAGTCGCTCCTGGCTTGGGGGACCATATGGGACACCCAGGGATCGAACCGCAGTTCGTCCTAGGCTAGCGCGCAGGCAAGGCAGGCACCTTACCTCCAGCGCCACCGCCCGGCCCCGATATTGACATCTTAAAGCAAAAATAAAATGGATAGTATAACGAAGAGCTATATGTCATCACACAGCTTCAAAAATGATTTTGTTTTATCTAAACCTGCAAAGTCTAAATTATTTGTAAGAATTTCCAATGTATCCTTTCATCTGTAGGTATTTAGATAGTACATATCTAAAACATTTGCCTCTATAACAAAACTGTAATAATATTTCAGCTAAAATTTAAAATTAGATTAAAAGCAACAAGACTATTCTAAATCTTTAAATATGTCATTAAAAGGATGTCAAGTGCTATTTCTTAAAGAAGAATAAAACAGGAAGAAAGCTATTTGCTAATGCATCCAAGTATTCCTGAAACAAAGCATTTAAGTGCATTCATTCAAAATATAATCTCTTTCAAAAGAGGAAAAGTGTTGAAAGTAAAATAAGCTGTAACAACATAGAGAGAAATTTTAGTATTAGGAGATATATGCTGCATTTCAAGTATTGAGATTTTCTTTCCTGTGTCCTTGAATATGATGCCAAGGGGAAAAAACCTTATTAGATGCCTTATTACACATCACCAGATTTATGATTTGCTGTCTTTCAGTGCCACTAGTTTTCAAGGATGACACTTTCTTCATGATTATCTATCAAAATGATATTCACTCATTGGGGGGCCACTAGCAGTGCTGAGTGTGGAAAGAGTCAGGACTAATCCCAGAGAGTCTTGGCCTTTTGGTGTGGGACTGACAGTTGTATGCACAGACAATGCTAGAGCCCCTCCTCCAGGGTCAACCCAGTGCTGCTGAACCATTAAGGTCACATTGATCAATGTCTGGGGATTCATGAAATTTTAGGGGTTGACCTTAAGGACTACTGCATGATAGGCACATGCTCTAGCCCTTCAAACTTTCTCCCTCACAGTATATTTTTTATTGTGTAAACCACAGAATATGGTTTTATAAAATAATAAATAAACTAATAGTAAATAGATATACATTAAATATTTAATTTGTTTATAAACAACCTTAAAATCATTTAACTGCAAATTTAAATGAAACAATTTAACTGCAAATTTGTTTTGAATTTGTATTTTGTATCAAAGGAAGATAAATTTTCAGAGGGTTGTTAACATAAATTGGGGAACATGTTTTTACTCTCTTCAGTTTCCAGAAAGGACACTGGATTCTTCACTAGAAAAGTCATTGATATTGTGAATGTTCTTTTTTCTATATGGCATACATCCTTAAGAACATATATATCATCTTCAAATCTATAGGACTCATATTGAGAGGGGGAACATCACCAATGTAAGATATTATATTAGACATGACTATGAAATGGTAAATCAAACAGTCTCAGCCCTCTGAGAAGAGACAGATATTAAACACCTTCACCTCCATATAAAATTAGAAAGCGTGTCATAATAGAAAATAAGGTATTATAAGAGGTGACAATAGGGATCTTGGAATTGGAAGTGGAAAGTGACAGAAGCCTAGTGAGGAAGTGATATGTGTCTGAAAAACTGATTGGAAGTCAGATAGATAAAGAAGCAATATTAGATCAGAGAAAATAGGATAAGCAAAGACCCTGAAGTTTTCAAGGACCCGACAAGTTCAAGCACTCAAAGCAAAACAGCCTAGCTATATACTGTGGAAGAGGATGGTGTGGAAGCAGATGAGGCTGGAAAACTAGATAGGGGATATAGATCATATTTAAATACTTGATTTTATCTAAATTTATAATTCATTGAAAAAATTAAGACTGGAGAGTGGTTTGTTCTTCAAAAATGTGTGTGTGTGTTGTATGTATTGTGTATAGTAAATGGTGGTGGTGGTAGTAATGGTGGTGTCAGTACTAACACGTGGCCTCATTTATTGAAGGAACAAGCTGATTGCTGAGCCATAGCCCTGGATCTCCTTACTAAAGTAATTTAAAGATTAATTTGGGCACCAGAGTGATAGTACAGTGCGTAGGGCATTTGTCATACATGCAGCAGTCTCAGTTCGATCTCCAGCATTCCAGATGGTCCCCCGAGCCAGCCAGGAGTGGTTTCTGAGCATAGAGCTGCTGGGTGTGCCCACTCCCAGACAAAGATTAAGCTGGTTGCTGTTTAGAGGTTCTATTGATGACCCTGAAGAGAGATCAATTACGGTAAGATAATTATCCCATCCAGGTAAAAGAATGTCCAAGCAAAAAAAAAAAAAAAAAAAGAAAGAAACTTATCAACTAAAATATACTAGGTACCTAAGATACACTAAAACTGAAGTGGGTGATTACCTTGCATTTACCAAGCTTAGGTTATATTCCCCAAAGTTCATAGAGTTCATAGAGTCCTGCTAGGAGTAATCACTGAGTACAGAGTCTATAGAAAGCATTAAACATGATTTATTGTGGCCCCCCAAAAAAACAAACAAGCAAACAAAAACTACAGAAACTAGGTAGTTGTTTATCTGACTCACCATATTATTTACACATAAATCAGAAACTTAATCTAAATTTTAGGTTTTTAGAATCCTTTCTAAATATTAATAAATATGTCACTTTTCTGGTATTTTATGCTGATCATAGTTTCTAAAGTTAATTAACCACATACGAGGCACCATGTACTGTGCTAAGTGCTCTGGTTTATTTTTCTTTGTGGGGGGGAGAGGACATCTCATTTCATTTTTCCACTAATCCTGAGCATATTTGAGTTTTTAGAGGTTAGAAAGTGGAAATTTACAGAGGTTAAGTGACTAAACCACTCACATATAATTAATGGATAACAGACCTGAACTCATTCGTTCTCTCCAACTTTAAAGCTTGAGGCTCTCAATTACATTAAGTTACTGTCCCCACAAATCTAGAGTGACCATGCACAACGGATTATTTTCAAAGCAATCCCAACTGTCCCTGCCCCTTAGCATCCACTCTTGTATCATTTCCTCATGGCTTGAATGGACCTAATGACTTACCCATAACATATAGGAAATGGCAAAAATGACGGGATATTGCTCTTAGATTAGATTATAAAGACTGACTGACTTCAGTTTTAATAGCACACTTCTTGCCTCTTTGCTAGCTTCCTTTGTCTGAACTAGTTTTATGTAGTGAACTGCCCTTTGGAGAGGAGTCCATATGACTTCAGGGAACAGCCCATGTGAAACTGAATCCCATGACAATCACTAGTCAATTTAGAAACAGTTCCTGACCCTTATGAACCTTGAGATTTCTGTAAACCAATTAATAATATGATTGCAGTCTGTGAGAGACTGAACAAAGAGAAAAGTTGAGCCATGTCTAGAGGCCCAACCTATAGAAACGGAGATAACGAAGAGTTATTTTGAGATATCAAATTTTAGGGGAAACTTGTTACACAGCAATTGACAGTACAAATAAAATAAAAGAACATTTTCCATTTGTGAGATGTTTCATACTTTCAGAAATATTTTTTTAAATAATGTTACTTTAAAAGATAATATTCTTTTCCCCTTAAACATAGCAGCTATACTTTAGAGTATCACCTGCATTTTCAACAAAAATTTTTTTTCACCTGGTTTTCATTGCCTAATTTCCATCTCTAAAACCATTTGAAATGTGCTGTCTAGCAAGGGATTAATTTTTTTCTTTGTACTAAATTATTAGCAAAGAGGCACATTTAAACCATCTGGCCTGAGTGTTTTGTTGGACTTTAAATTTGTAGCAGTCAGTTGGATTTCTTACCCTGTACAGGGCTTTCATAATCCCTGTATCAATTCCCACTTCAAGAGAGGGACATGGATTTTAAGCCGTCAATCAGTATTTTTGCTAGTTGAGATAAAACATAAGGGGCAAAATAAAAAGAAAATTAACACAGACTCCTGCTCAAATTGGGCAAGGCCACAAAGAATTTTTCTAAAATGTTTTCCCAGAAGGAGATAATTACTGTGGGAGCAAGTAATCTTCATGTTTGGCTTGAATAACCACAGAAACAACAAAATGCAAATATTTGAAAAATGATGAGAAATTAAAGAAAGATTTTTACCACATTCTCATGGGGACATCCTCTATTTTTACATTTATAGATTTTAGTTAAGTAAAGTAGTTTTATTTCAAAAAATGTAAGTCAGAGAGAAAAAAGTGAAAGAAGGATCAGGTAAACAGAGAAAATACACAGCACAAATTGTGATAATAGAAATCACGAAGGTGTCAATTTGGTTTGGTTTTAAGCAGTGAGATATATGTAGATGTATATAAACATATATACTCATACCTTTGCATTATTAGAAGGAAATATCTAGGAAATAAATAAAAAATGTATTTATTTTGCAAATAGTGGCTTATCTAATATGTATTCCAAACAAGTTATTTTTTCCTGTATAAAATCTTTATTTAAGCACCAAGATTACAAGCATGATTGTAGTTGGGTTTCAGTCATAAACAAAACACCCCCCTTCACCAGTGCAGCATTCCCACCACCAATGCCCTCCCTCCCCGATCCAAGTTAGTTCTTAATGTAAAGGATTCTATGTTACCGAATAAGAGATACACTGCCTCTATTCTGATAAAGTCTATAGTAAAAAGGAAAAGACAGCTAAGTAAAAGGTAAGGCAATGAATCAATAAATAATTACAGGTTGTGATAGTGATTGAAAATAAAGAGAAAAAATTGTTTACATTAGATTGTCAGAAATATACTTGTCTGAGAACCGAAGAAAGTGTTAGAAACCGGGACCAGAAATGAGAGCATGTGTATTATTCCAAAAGCTGTAAGTTCTGTGTGTCTGGAGGCTAATAGGGTGAGATGGAACAAAGGGGTAGTCATGTGCCAAACAATATGGGGCTTTGGAGACCTAGACAGAGTAGCATTTTGCTGAATCCTTTCAGAATTTAAATAGCACGATCAAGCTTTTGTTTTCAAAAAATCACTCTGATTGTTCAAGGAAGAATTGACTATTAGCAAGCAAGAATGGATGTCAAAAGGTGGGTAGACATCTATGGCAGTTATTCCAAGCTAGAGACAGTAGTTGTTTGGAGTGATTTGGAGTGGAAGCTAGTAACAGATATAAATGAAGTCTATAAGGAGGCTAAAAAGAATTTGAAGGTGACTAGGATGAGAGGGCTAAAGAAAAGAATAAATCAATTATATCACTTTGTTTTATATATGAATATAATATATAATATAATATATGTTAATATATATGAATATATTTTAATTGAACATAATAATAGTTCTGTGCTGAAAAACTAAAGAAATCAGTATTTTGAGTAATTGAGGATATTTTCCAACAGTCTATAACATACTCAGGTAAAGTAATTTATGAAATAGCATATATTGGCTGAATCTAGTAAGTATAAAGCCATTCAGATCTGAGTAACCTAAATATATAGTATGTTGCATTGCTTTTTTGACAGTTCTAATGATTGTAATATGATTTGTCTAGTTATGGAAAGTACATTTTTAAAGTGTATGAAGAACTTATTTTAAAACAGGCATGGCAGCATAATATTACTGCACTTAATTTTATAACAATCCTCTTGTGTTACCTCCTTTTCGAAGATGAGGAAACTGAGGTATAATGGTTTAGGAATCTACCGAAAGACATGCAGTTAGAATTCAAAATTGTTTTCTCTTGTTACCAAAAGCCAGTCCTATATTTACATATACTGTAGAGCATATATTTCCTCCTGTCTTTCATTTAGTTTCATAATTTTTCCACTGTTCTTATCTTTTATTGTTTAATACAATTGAATTAAAGAAACACTTAGAATATCCAACATTTGCATTGTTCATTAGATTGCAATTCCCTTGAGTAAAGGGCATACTTTGTTTCTCACCTCCCTAATTTGATGTTGCCATTGTTTCAGCTACTTAGTGGGAAAAAAATCTCCAAATATCTCTTCTTAGAATGTCATAAATGGCGATGATTTCTTAATCATTTCCTAAACCTTTCTAAATCAGTGAGGATTGACTATTACCTAAACTGTTCTTTCTTTCCTCTTTTCTTAATTCACAGGAAACAAGATTCATTTACTTTGAGTCTTGCTTAATGGAACAAACTTGCTTTTCCGTTGTTCTTCCATTACATATGTATTTGGGGGAAGGGAAAGGCCACACTCAGTAGGTTGATCCAATCCAAGTATCCTATATACAAAGCATGTGTCTGACTCACTGAGCTCTCTCTCTCTCTCTCTCTCTCTCTCTCTCTGGTCATAACAAATTAATTTTTGCCACATTCTCTAGTTTCTCCTCCTGCATATCTATTTTTTATAATATAACTATTGTAACCTTTTGGAATTGATTTCTTCATTTATTTCAACAAAGTAATTGCTTGGCACAGGACTTTACCATTTTTTTTTTACTGTTTAAGGAATTTTTATTAAAGCAAGAATTTTATAATCCAAATTGCGTTTCCTTGCTCAGTATTCAAGTTTGTTGTTTATAACAAAATTGACATTCTGAGCTACTCCACAGTAAAGAATTACAAAATTAAAGAAAGAAATGCTTTACATTTTTGTACTTTGCTGGGCTTTACCATTTTATTTCAGAAAAATACTATTATTGGGATATAAATGTTTTCAGTATATGAAACTTTTTTACAGTCTTAAAGCAGACTTCTCTGTGGTAATTTTATATGGCAGTGACTGTCATAAGCAATGATTTATTACTTAGCCCTCCTAACTACCTAGTGAGATAGGATGTCTTATTATCTGCATGTTACAAGTGCTGGAATCACTAGGAAAACAGAGCTGCATATCCAAATGGAAAATTCACAGCCACATTTGCATGTGAAACAATATAACTTTAATCAGTCTAATGACCGAAGTATATCTTGGCGGTAATGTCTGACAGGAAGAGGGAGAGAACAGGAAATCTGACATCTTCCCAAGAGAAGAGGACAGAATTCCAAGTGGGCAGAACTCAATAATGAGTATGCAGGAAGGGCAGCCTATGCATGGAGACTAATTCCTGGGGAAAGTCTGAGTCTCTGGTATTCTGTTGATGCCAAAATAAAGCTTTTGTTATCTAAACTTTTACTCTTTCCCTGTGGCACTGCTGTAAAGAACATTTCAAAGTATGATATGATTATCTGAAGCGATGGAAAAGCATAGTGGCTTCAGGAAGGATAGAATTAACCTATTGAGTGAGCTGGCATTCAGTTGCCGGTAGTAACTAGCTGTACTGTTGGATATTCCCAGTGGGAGCAACCTTAGAGAAGTGTTCCAGAGAAATAAGACCAAACCTGCTTCCTCTTAGAGAATGCAGAATGATTCTCTGAATGGAGAAAACTGGGCACTAGGAAGCATTTCTATTCCATAAAACACGTGAGTGAATTTCTAATGCTTTCAGAGAATATGAGCATGATTTCATAGTTAAGCACACATACTCCTATGTGATCGCATTTATAATTTTATGAAATTATGATATTATTTCTAAGTTGAAAGTAAAGTCACATTGGTAGTCCATCCCCAATGAAATATTTTTTTGGAGGAAGGGGCACACCTGGCATTGGTTAGGGGTTACTCCTGGTTTTGCACTCAGGCTCAGGGGACCATATGGGATCCTGGGGATCAGATCTGGCTCAGCCACATACAAAGCAAGTGTCCTACGCACTGTCCTATTACTTCAGTTCTCCAATGATATATTCTTGTGCGAAAAAGGTTTTGGTGAGGATTACTGCTTTATCAGTAGCAACATACTAGAGTTCTGTTTGAATTATGATATATACATGAACTAAATTATAGCATTTAAGAAATTACACATCAGGGACCAGAGAGACTAGCAGTAGGGCATTTGCCTTGTATGCAGCCAATCCAAGATTGATGGTGTTTTGATTTCCATCATCCCATATGGTCCCTCAAGCCTGCCAGGAGCGATTTCTGAGTGCAGAGATATGAGTGACCCATGAGCATCACAGGGTGCAATCCCAAAACAGAGAGAGAGAGAGAGAGAGAGAGAGAGAGAGAGAGAGAGAGAGAGAAATTACACATCAAATGCCATTCATCTGTTGAAGGGCATCTTGGTTGTTTCCAGAGTCTTGCTATGGTAAAAAGTGCTGCAATGAATATAGGTGTAATAAAAGGATTTTTGTATTGTATTTTTGTGTTCCTAGGGTATATTCCTCGGAGTATTATAGCTGGATCATATGGGAGCTCAATTTTCAGTTTTTGGAGGAATCTCCATATCACTTTCCTCTTATAACGTTCTCCAGAATAGGGACCAGGGACAGCCCATCTGTTCTTGTCCTGTCCCTGTCCCCAAGAGTTGAGCAAGGAAGAAGAAAGTTGGGGGTGCCTTTAGTAGTTTATTAGTAGTAATTGTTAACCATATTTTCTATGTTAAATATCCTTTTCAGTCTCTAGGGTGTTTGTTTTGCCCAGCAGTTCTTAGGGCTCATTTCTGGAGGTGCTCAAGGAACAACGTATGGTGTGAGAGATGAGCACCACAATGTTGTCCTGTAATATGTCTCCAGCACCCCATCCCAAACACTCACACACTGTCTTCATAACATAAAATGAATACTTCTTAATATGACATAGAGCTTTCATAAAGAGGTCTTTGCTGATCTCTTTAACCTCTTTCTGCAACTGTTCCCAGGCAACCTGGATTCTTTGTTTTATTTTTGTTTTGGGGACAGTGCACAGGGATTAGTCCTGGTTCTGGACTCAGGAAGAACGCTTGGCAGGCTCATGGGACCATATGGAATGCTGGGGATCAGACTCAGTTCAGCTCCATGCATAGTAAGCGCCCTACTGGCTGTGCTATCTCTTCAGTCCCCCAGAAATCGCTCAGGGGCTGGGGTGATAGTTTAGCGGTAGGGCATTTGCCTTGCACTCGGCCAACCGTGGATGGACCTGTATTCAATTCGCGGCATCTCATATGGTCTCCGAGCCTGCCAGGAGCAACTTGGAAAAAAAAATGCCAGGAGTAACCCTTGAATACTACTAGGTGTGACCCTCTACTTCCCCCTCCCCCCCCAAAAAAAAGAAAGAAATGACTCAGAAATTGAGCCTGACTGGCTCCGGGGACCATATACAATGCCAGTGCTAGAGCCCGGGGCCAGTCACGTGTAAGGCAAATGCCCTATCTACTGTGCCATAGGATTATTAAGATTTTGGTCCAAATTTTGGTTCAACATCCAGTCCTAAACCTCTGTATGTTTATTTTCTATTCATCCTTTAAAGACTGGAGATATTTTTCCAGCCTTATCTATAACCCTAGAAAAGATTTTTTCCTTCTAAGTACTCACCCCTACCTTATTATATTTTTACTTTACTTTTATTGAAACCATTGTGATTTACAAAATCCTTTATAGTTGGATTTCAGATATACAATGAATCAGGGTCAATCACACTTCCTCCCTCCATCAATATTCCCAGAGTGTGTCCTATAACACTACTCTTTGCCTCCTGGCCTACCCATTTTAAGTTTTTTGTTTTTGTTTTTGGATCACACCCGGCAGCGTTCAGGGGTTACTCCTGACTCTATGCTCAGAAATCGCTCCTGGCAGGCTATATGCGATGGCCGGATTTGGAACACCGTCCTTCTGAATGCAAGCCAAATGCCCTATCTCCATGCTACTCTCCGGCCCCCTACCCATTTTAAGTTTAGATTGTTAAGTTTGGGTCTCTTGATTCCATTTTTGTTGACTTTGACTTGGATATTTAGTTCTATCCATTTTTATCTTCACCAATGCTTTGAACCACTTGGTTCCTTTTTCCCCTCCTTTCTTTTTTTTTTTCTTCTTAATTTTATAGAAAAATGCAGAAATATGAGGTAGAACAAAGTAAATCGTGTCACAACATCCTATGAAAAAGGTGGGATCCCCTATCTAAAAGATAAAATAAAAAGAAAGATAACAGTTTTTTGCATAGTTGCAGCAAATTTTGGAGAAAATAGAAGGAATAAACCTTTGGCCTAACTAACCACAGGGTATCTCTACTCAGGAAGCATCCTGCCATAAGACCAGTTACAGTCACAGGGCATACTAAGTTGTCTGACCCCAAAGTCTTTCTCATGGTTCCAGAAAAAGTTCTGCTCAATTACTGTTATTCTGTACAACATCTCAGTATACTGTTATATGTCTACTTGTTAACTTAGCAGTCTTCTTATTAAACCCTGATGGAAAAGGATTTTATTATATTCATATTTTGTGCAGCATCTTATACAATGTCAGACATGCAATCATACCCAATAAAAATCTCAGTGAATTTGGAAATGGATGCACGGATGATTATGTAATTCATGATGTTCTAGGTTTAAAGAGCCTGGATATAGAACTTTTACGTCATCTTCATCACTAATAATGTTTTGGAGTCACACCCAGTTGTGCTTAAGGTTTATACATGTTCAGGCATCTCTCCTGGCAGTGCTCCGAGGACCATATGGGGTGCTGGTGATTGAACTAGAGCCAGCTAACTACCTGCAAAACAAACACCTTTTCCCCTGTACTATCTCTCTCTGGCCCATTATTTTCTTCCTGGTTTCTTTTTTCCTTTTGCAATACTGCACATTTCCCCCTGCAGGCTTATCTTGCCATGTAGCACAGAACTGTAAGGTTGCTGCTTCTCTGGTGTTGCTTTATTCCTTTTTAGGCTTCTTTCTAAGCCTCAGGCTCAGCCTGACACCTTGCTGCATTTCCTGTCTGTGCATTTACAGAGGGTCTCTTTGTGCTGCCTTCATTATTAAGGTTATTCTCTCTCCACAGGCCTTGAAAATGCCCTGCTACCAAAGTCAGTCAACCTCTTGCCTCAACACTTCATTAATAATTTTATTGTTTATATTTTTCTCATTCTATTCTCTAATGGGAGAGAACATTCATTTCAGTGAGGAAATACTTCATTGTAGCAGAATGTACAAGTAGAAAACAAGAGAACATATATCTCAGTATAAGTTACTTGCCTTGTATATAGCTAACCAGGTTTGAATTCATCCTTTACAGAGGAAATCTATGAGATATTGTCAAAGTTTTAAATCATCTTTGGAACATAGCAACCCCTCAGCACCACCAGGAGTGATTCCTGAGCACTGCTGAATGTGACCCCAAAACCTAACCCCGCCCTAGAAGAGAACATTTTCTAAGGTTCTGTATGATAAGTGGGTGAGAGATTATAGTTAACATGGGGACAATTTACTCCTTTTGTTTTTTACTTGCACTTTTGAAAATGTTCTTTCTACTTTCAGGAGGAAAGTAATGTTACTTTCAAATGGCTTAAATACTGGTTTCCTTTGTTTTTTTTTGTTTTGCTTTTTTTTTGGGGGGGGCACATCCAATGATGCTTACGACTTACTTCTAGCTCTGGGCTCAAAAACACTCCTGGCAGAGCTTAGGAGGCCATTTTCAGTGCTGGGGATCAAACCAGAGTCAGCAACATGCAAGACAACTGCCTTAACCCCTGAACTATATTCCAAATCTTAAATACTGATTTCTTCAGGCTTCTGATCTATCACAGAATGGAACTAAGGTTGAATTTCTAGATGTGTAAACAGGGTTTATGCGTAAGAGGTTAAGGGGCTTAAGAACAAATTGAGAGATTTGTGAATTGGCAGGGTAACAGACACAGTGTCATGATGGTCAGAGTACAAGTTTTCCTGCTCTAGTATGAGTTGTTAAAAACTTGAATTTAAAATGATTGGTTAAATAAAGAACACAATTCCTTTATTTTATTTTATTTTATTGAAACCATTGTAATCTACAAAGTCCTTCATAGTTGAATTTCAGATATACAGTGAAAAGGCTCATTCCCATCACCAGTGTCAACCTCCCTCCACCATTGATCCCAGAGTGCATTCTATACCACCACCCTTTGCAGAAGAACACAATTTCTATTTCATAGATTCCATTGCTATAATTGGATTGAGATGGGAATTAGCACTACCTGAAACAAAACTGCTGTCCTAACTAAAACTAGCTTCGTTTAAATGACTAGCTGATAAGACCATAGTTGATAAAGGTGATGGCAATGTCTTTAAATTGGCACCATGCTGATGGTAGTAGTTCTGACGGTGACTGGAAAAGAAAAGCAATTAGTCCTGCAGTAATGTGAAACTGGTCCTCCAAGACCATGGCAGAGACTGGCAGAGATTTTAGTTATCAGTGTAATTGTCAAGGGTAAGAGATTAACTCTCAATTGGCATAGGTAAGTTTAACAGGCAATTAGGAGTAAAATACAATGATGCCAAACTCTGAAATGCACAAGATAGATCTATATGGAAATCTGCTTGCCATACATTTAGAATTTCGAAAGTAATACTTTTTCAATGACTCCTCTCTTTATAATAGACATGGCAACTAAAATATAAAACACTTTTTTTAGGATTTTAGCTGTCATAAAATTCTTAAAGGAAAACCTTTATTGTTGACATTTAGAAAATTTGAAACTGGGGCCCGGGAGATAGCATGGAGGTAAGGTGTTTGCCTTTCAAGCAAAAGGTCATCGGTTCGAATTCTGGTGCCCCATATGGTCCCCCGTGCCTGCCAGGAGCAATTTCTGAGCATGGAGCCAGGAGTAACCCCTGAGCACTGCCGGGTGTGACCCAAAAACCAAAAAAAAAAAAAATTTGAAACTCTTATGACAGACTAAACTATCACTGAAACTTTAAAATAAACAATTTGTCAATTTTGGCATAGGATGTTTCTTTGTTAAAAGAATAAAACAAATTCTTTAATTGAATCACCATAAGATATACATTTACGAGGGCCGGGCAGTGGCGCTGGAGGTAAGGTGACTGCGCTAACCTAGGACTGACCGTGGTTCGATCCCCCGGCTCCCCATATGGTCCCCCAAGCCAGGAGCGACTTCTGAGCGAATAGCCAGGAGTAACCCCTGAGCGTCACCGGGTGTGGCCCAAAAACCAAAAAAAAAAAAAAAAAGATATACATTTACAAAGTTATTCATGACTGAGTGTTAGTTATCGAACACTTATTCCTTCACCAGTGCACCTTTCTTGCATAGAGGTAGGAGGTTTCTTAACAAGATATAAAACAATTTGATCTTGGTGCTTTCAGTATTTTATCCCTGTCTATGGGATTCATCACTGTGACTAGGATGTGTCTTGGGTTGCTTTACTTCAGCACTATTTACAATAGCCAGAATTTGGAAACATCCTAGATGCCCAACAATAGATGAGTGGCTAAAGAAACTGTGGTACATTTACACAATGGAATATTATGCAGCCATCAGGAGAGATGAAGTCATGAGATTTTCCTATACATGGATGGACATTGAAACATTGAAATAAGTCAGGAGTGGAATAGACACAGAATAGTCCTACTCATCTATGGTTCTTTGGAAAAATAAGAGATATTATTGTAATAATACACAGAGACAATAGAGATGAGGGCTGAAAGAACCAGCCCACGCTATGAAGATTACCACAAAGAGTAGTAAGTTCAGATAGAGAAATAAGTACACTGACAACTCATGACAAGTGAGTGAGAGAAATAGAATGCCTGTCTCAAATACAGGCAAGGGGTGGGGAGTAGAGGGAGATGGAGGGCATTGGTGATGGGAATATTGCACTGGTGAAGGGGAGTGTTCTTTTGTATAACTAAAACCCAACTACAAACATGTTCATAATCGTGGTGCTTAAATAAAGATAAATTTAAAAAAAAATAAAAGAACAAAAAACTTTGCTTAGAAAAAAGCAAAAAATTACTGTAGGGGGACAAATAATAAAAAAAGCATACTTCTCAGAATTTGAGTAAAACATGCTTTTAACCAGAGTGGGCTTTAATGTTTTTCATCTTCATTTAGGCAAGTTTCCCATTCATAAGAAGCCATGCTTGTTCAAGAACAAAAATATACATCTTTCAGATGTCATAAATAAATCTGAAACTATTTTTAATAGTCCTCACTTTAATTTAAAACTTAAATCAATAAAGTTATTGTCTCTGTATCCTTTTGTTAAAGAAAAACAAAAAAATCTTCTCCTGATAATGAAAAATCAAAACTCATGTTCATAGTCCATTTTGAAAGTCAATCTGTCTTTTCCTGGTTACTAATAACAGATTTTAACCATGATTCTTAAGTTTGTTTGATCTTGTGTTTGAGAATGAATTTCTTTTTAATCTTAGAGTAATATTTGCTGGTTTTGTCTGAATCTTATGTTTTTAGTCAATTATTAACATCTCTGAGCTATTTTATCTTCATACTCAGATCTCATTTTATCTACTTTGAAGTTTTATATTTTCTATTATTTTATTTCTCCAGGTTCGGGGGTTTTCTCTAGAGATGTCTCTTTCATTTAATTTAATTCCTCTTTTTCTGTAATTTAAATAATTATTTATCAAGACTACTAACAGTGTTTAAATAAATCTTTCATTTCTTTCTCAATTATTGTTTCTTCCTTTCTTTATATCATTGCAATGATAGGTGCACAAATTTAATTGTGCTTAAACACTTGGTGACAGCACTCACTGAGAGTTGCAGATTTTAGTTGTGCTCAGACACACTTGTTTATGATGCACAAATATCACCCACTATGTTGTGCTGGGGATCAAATTCAGTACCTCAGGTCTGCAAAGTAGGTGAGTTTTTTTTCTGAACCCCTCCATGTTTTTTGTCAGCTTTCAGCTTAAATCATCTGCTCATTAAAAAAAAGATTACAGTCTTTCTCTTTATATTTTCATAATATATTTATGTTAAAATTTTCTTTGTATTGTTTTAGTGTCACAGGTGTGTAATGTCCATTTTATTGGGACTGAGAGTTCTCTTTTTTGCCACTAAATTTTCTCATACAGTTTAAGAATTTTCTTTGCTTTCTTTTCTCAAAGGCATCCCTCAAGAATAGTTTTATATGGTCTCTCCTGAGGTTCTGAGCCAACAATATTTTAGGTTGAAATTTCTGCATAATGCGGGTAGTTTTACATTGTCCCTAGGTAGATAGTTTTCTCTGGTTGCACATATGATGCCCATTGGCTCATGACAGAACTCGTCTCTGTTTTCATGTACAAGGCACATTGGCTCATGACAGAACTTGTCTTTGTTTTCATGTACAAGGCACATTGGCTCATGACAGGGCGCATTTTATTTACCTCTTTACTTAGGAATAAATTTCTTGCTCTGCATAAACTTGGATTTTGGATCTTAATGCCACAAAATATTTAAGTCCCAATTATGATATCCTGGTGCCTTGTGGCAGGGTAGCTCCATTATTTTTTACTATGAAATTTTAAATTCCTTCTTCAAGAATAAATTTAAGTAAGTAAACAGGAAAATAAAGTAACCAGAATTTCCTTGTCTAGTATTGGGCAGGGTTGTACACCAATAAAATAATTTAAATGTTTTTCTTATGATTTCTAACTATTTTTCAGGGAGAGAGATATTTCAACATCTGTCTGTTGAATGAACTGGAAGCTTTTCCAGACTATTCAATCTTTACCCCCAAAGAGATAGCTATAAGGTGTTTGACATATACTCTTTGACTTTTTTGTTGTTTAATATTTTATTGAAGCCATGTGATTTACAAAGTTCTTCATAGTTGGGTTTCAGATATACAATGTTTCAGGGCCAATTCCATCACCAGTGTTAACCTCCCTTCACCAATGTTTCCAAAGTGCATCCCATGCCACCACCTCTGCCCCCAGCTTGACAGCATAACAGGTCAATTTTAAGTCGGATTTTTTTTTTGGGGGGGGGGGCACACCTGGCGGTGCTCAGGGCTTACTCCTGGCTGTCTGCTCAGAAATAGCTCCTGGCAGGCACGGGGGACCATATGGGACACCGGAATTCGAACCAACCACCTTTGGTCCTGGAATGGCTGCTTGCAAGGCAAAGGTCGCTGTGCTATCTCTCCGGGCCTTAAGTCGGATTTTTAAAGTTTGGGTCTCTTGATTCCATTTTTATTGACTTTGACTTGGACAATTAGTTCTGTCCTTTCTTAACACCACCAATGCACTTGAGATCTCTTGGACCCTGTCCCTTATCATTTCATACTTATGTTTCTCCTTTTCTATTTAATTTCTTTCATTCTCCTCACTCTTGGGCCAAGAGTATTTGAGACAACTCCCATTTAAACCATTGTATTTTTCATGCAGTTATTCTAAATACCACACATAAGTGGTATCATTATGTATTTATACTTCTTCTTCTGGCTTACTTCATTTAACATATCTTCCGATTCCATCCATGTTGCTGCAAACTACATGAGTGCATCATTCTTTACAACTGTGTAGTGTTATTACATTGTGTGTGTTTCATTTTCAGGAACCACTTGCTTGTTGTTGAACATCTAGCTTGATTCCAACTATTATTTATTATACTGTATACTAGTATAGATGGCACATATGAAAAAAATAGGAATAATCTTTGTTTGTGGGGATGTGGTGAGAAAGGATCTCATCCACTGCTGGTGGGAATGCTGCCTGAACCAACACCTTATGAAAAATAGTATGGAAGGGTCTCAGTAAACTAAATCAATCTACCATATGACCTACTAATCCCACTTTTGGTTATTTTTCCTCCCCAGGATAGAAAAACACTGATCCAAAAGCATGTATGAATACTGCTATTCATTGCAGTAATTGACTTCTATATAATTAAAGTATATATAAATAAAATAAAGTATATATTAATAAAGTATATACTACTCTGACCAGATTCAACTTTGCTTAAAGCAGCATTAAGCCAATATAATGAAAAGCATATAGAGCTGTTTCTGGTGGTGTGTCAAATTGCTTAATCAGTCTATAGCGGAATGTTCCCCTTCTTTTTCACCATTTACTTTTCTCTCTTCTACTTTCTGCTTCTTTTTCACTATTTATTGCCCTGAGAACTTGAATCTCTCTAATGCTGTGATTAATAAAGGCATCTTGGTCTTTGGTCTTATCGGGTTCTGGGTTTAATTTTGTCCCTTTCAGTTTTGTGAAAATTAATTAATTAATTCTTCGTTTGGGGGCCAGACCTGGCTGTGCTCAGAGGTCACATCTGTCAGAGCTCCGAGACCATACAAAGTATTGGGATTGAACCTGGGTCAGCAAGCATCTCACCTGCTGTATTTTTTTTCTACTCTACCACTTACAAAACTTAAAGTCATATAGGAGACTCTCAAACAATCATCCTATTATAAAAAAATGAATAATTTGAGTGAATGTATCAATTCAGTCTCTTTGTAAGTAAAATCTATGTGATAACCATAGTGACATCATAGGGTTTTCATTCTAGGGAACTTCAAGGGAATTCAGTGAGATTATCCAGTGAGAATTCATCACAGTTTTGGGAATAGACAGAACTCTATGCTTACTCATAAAAGATAAGCTCTTCTATAGACCTACTTGAAATGCGTATCTCAGGAGAGGCGACATGTCCACAATACTCAGGGTTTATTCTTAGATCTGCATTCGGAAATCACTCCTGGCTGTACTTGGGGGACCATACAACATGCCAGGAATAGAACCTTGGTCAGCCACATGCTGAAAAGCACCCTATCTATTCTCTCTTTTTCAGCCTAATTCATAGAAAGATTTTTTTTCTTTTTTTACTGTTTGCTTTTTCTTTTCTTTCCCCTAACACTTTGCTTTCTATATCTTTTGAAAAAGACTTTATACCCAGGTTCATGAGCATTAGTGATAATAAGAGAAATATTTGAACTCATAGTTTTATCATTTCCTTCCAGACTTAATTTCTTGGGGAAAAAAATCTGACATTTTAATATATTAATTACAATGAAATGGTTTATATCCAATTAAGTATTTATCACATTAGTAGAAAAGTTAACCATAAAATAGAAGATAAATATAGACCAAGCCTCTGTTTACTACTGGAAATAGCATATAATATTATTCTAAAAGAAAGATTACTCTGATTTAATAGCTATTAAAATTTAGGGGAAAACAAAAACAGATTTTTTGGGTTAATTTGAATTTTTGCTAATTACTTTAAAGAGAATTAAACTATTTTAAGGAAAATTAGATTATAATATTTTATACTATTATAATTCTTTTAATATTTAACCACAATTTTTACATTTTAAACTAAAAAATTTAGAATCCTATTGTTCACTGCATCTTAGTAAATACAGAAAGATATAGTGCCATCTTGTGATAAAGGTGCAGAACTGCAATGATAGAATAAATTGCATTTGGTGGAGTAAAGGATTTAAAGCTAGAGTTATGTATAATAGAGATGAATCAGCATGTTTTAGCTTATTTAGCTATTTTATATTAATAAAATACAATCTATGTAAACTTGTCACTCATCCAAATTTTTCTATAGGGTGATAATAGCCTGAAATACAAGCTTAACATAATGCATAAAAATTATAGAAGAGTAATTACTAAATTTCAGAACATATTTTAAGAGGAGAAAGAAGAAGAATAAATTATACCTCATGTACTGAATTACAAATATGTGTATACGACTCAACCAAATGTGTTGCTAAACACAATTGAGGGGCGAGGGATCTGCTCCCAACACTAGATTAACATCTAAATGTTACATGCCACAGTCTACAGAGGGAACAATTTACACAAACCTACACAACTCTCACATTGTTATAAAAAGGAGCCTCAGGAGCAGGTTGTTTTTTAGTAATTTTCAAAAAGGGTTATCTTGTATGAATGAGTGATTTATGAATATTCGCTTTACTTTTATATAGGAAATGCAGGAAGCATTTGTTCTATGTTCACTATGGCACACATTACAGCTAAATTGGAAACACTTTGTACAATCAGATTTAATGAACAAAAGTGCCTACTTGACCAGTGGTTTATGGAGCCCCAGCTTTACCTGCTAATCTGAGAGCACCCCACAGACAAGCGTGTTCAAACAGCTGCACTGGTCATCGGGAGACTGCCGAGACCTGTTTAAGGCACAAACCTGGGAAAGGGGTTTGTAATTGAGTTTTCATAGGGAACCAAAAGGAAAGAGTGAATAAATATTACTTTTGTTAAGATAGTCCAAAGAGAAAAAGAAAATGAACAGAAAGAATAAGGGAAGAAGCAATGGTTAATGGTAGGAGATGATTAAGTCATATGAAGGGATGGGAATAACACTTAAAATAGAAACTTTTTTTTCTATATTATATCATTTTCCTGGCTAAAAATTTCAGGGAAGTACCCTGAACAAAATACCAAGGATCCCTCCCCTCCCAAACACAAGACAATAATGGAAGTTTTTATGTGGAGAAAGAAAAAAAACGCAGGCCATTCCCTCCTGTTCTTGCTCCCATTACCAATATTTTGAAATCCTTCACTGATCTAACGATCCATGGGAGTTGTCAGCTAAATCACTTCCCTGCTTGCTCCCTCCTATGCATTTAAGGAAGTGGTCGTGCATGTTCAACGAAGCATGAAAATGAAGGAATTTTATTCCTAAAAGTGTGCTTTGAATTTTCTTGCCTTCATGGATTTTAACTTAGATCCTTTAATGCTATAATAATTTGGTTTCATATTGAATGTCCTTTGGGCTTTCATTGTCTTTTTTTTTTTAAAGAAGTTTTCCATGAGTTCAAAATAATCCTTTTGGAGAAAAGGCAATTCAATTATAGTAGCAGCATAAAAGGAACCCAACATGACACAATTCTCTAGTGAGATAAGATTTACTGCTAAACCTGGATGATTTTATAAAACCAAAATTTGTATTTGCATTTCAAAACTCTTGACTGAAAGACTTGATCAGAACAAAAGGCACTGAATAAAAGTGACTCTCCTTATCTATCAAGACAGAGCCCTAAGTTCTCATGACGTGACCATTTAACCAAGTTTAAAAAACCAGTTAGTTAGATTACAATTCCCCATTCCCTGTATACCTAATTGCATACATGACAGTCCAGTTCTGGCCTCATCTGTTAACAAAAAATGTGGCCTGAGCTTCTGTCTCAATTATATTCATTCCACAAGTATGAGGTGATATCAATACCTTTTTCACAGGCTTTATACATTATATTGCTAGGCATATTTTAAGCTCTCCACAAGAGTGAGCTAATTAGCATTACAATATGCAAAGAATCTGAAAAACATCTATAACATGTATATATTTATACACTAATAGTGTTCCTGAGGATGAGATCATAAAATTCTGAATTGCATGAGATCATGGAATTTGGCATTAAATGCCCAGAAAATTGAATTTCCTGAGCAGTGATTGATGATCACAGAGACAAAGTCAGCAGCCAGAATGAATGAGGGAATTCTGTAGAGATTTCTTTTTTTTTTTTTTTTTGGGCCACACCCGGTGATGCTCAGGGGTTAATCCTGGCTATTCGCTCAGAAGTCGCTCCTGGCAGGCACGGGGGACCATATGGGGAATCGGGGGATCGAACCGTGGTCCAGGCACCTTATCTCCAGCGCCACCGCCCGGCCCCGCTGTAGAGATTTCTATGAGACATATGAGTTTTAGAGAAGAAGCAGCATGGTGACATGTTTTTGTAGACATCAGGGAAGAGTAGTAGTTGCGAGTTGTTGTTTACCAAATTTCCATAGCAGGAGCAGACACTGAGCTTAAGAGTAGTGTCATACTCCTAGAGATATACCCTAGGAACACAAAAATACAATACAAAAATCTCTTCCTCACACCTATATTCATTGCAGCACTATTTTCAATAACCCGACTTTGGAAACCAAGATTTCCTTCAACAGATGGATGGCTAAAGAAACTGTGGTACATATACAAAATGGAATATTATGCAGCCATCAGGAGGGATGAAGTCATGAAATTTTCCTATACATGGATGTACATGGAACCTATTATGCTGAGAGAAATAAGCCAGAGGGAGAGAGATAGACACAGAATAGTCTCCCTACTCTATGGGTTTTAAGAAAAATAAAATATATTTTTATAAACATCCTCAGAGACAAAGAGAGGAAGGCTGGAAGGTTCCGCTCATGACATGAATCTCACTAAAAAGAGTGGTGAGTGCAATTAGAGAATTAACTACACTGAGAACTATCATAACAATGTGAATGAATGAAGTAGAAAGTCTGTCTAGAGTACAGGCGGGGGTGGGTGGGGAGGAGGGAGATTTGGGACAGTGGTGGTAGGAATGTTACACTGGTGAAGGGGGGTGTTCTTTACATGACGGAAACCCAACCACAATCATGTTTGTAATCAAGGTATTTAAATAAATATATTTTAAAAAAGAGAAGTGTCATGGAGACCAAAGTGAGAGCCAAAGTGATAGTAGAGCAGTTAGGGCACTTGCCTTGCAGGTGACTGACTGTATTCAATCCCTAGCATCATATATATATATATATAGGACCATCCATCCAAGGACCATTGCAAGGTATCCTGAGTCCAGAGCATTGCTAGGTGTGGCCAAAAATAAAGAAGAAAGAACTACTGAAGTGAATCAGAAGTAACTAGAAAAGCAGCACAAAGTAGAAAAGTTTTAGAATCCCGCCAAATAATTCTCATTTTCTCACGTTTTTATAGCAGCTCTATATCTCTATTGTTTGATAAGAGAAATGGGATCAATGACTGTCAATACAGAGAGGGCTAAAGGAGCCAAACAATACAGAGGTTGAACAAATAGTGATGTGGTGTAGACAAAGCTTTGGTGTTGTGTTTGGTGCAGCAATTTACTCCACCAGTAAAAGCAGATTAAAGCACTCCTGAAAAATCCAAAGATGCAGACCATTACACTGATAATAATTTTAAAGTGTTTATTTACAGTATAATTTAAAATATTCATTTTTCTAAACCTAAAAAATAGTATCTCTGTGTTATTTTACCTTTTGGGGGCCATACTTGCCAGTACTCAGTCAGGGCTTATTCCAGCATCTGTATGCAGGGATCACTCCTGAGATTGGGGTACCATATGGTAAACCAGGAATCAAATCCAGATCAGCTGTATGCAAGGCAAGCATTTTACCTCTGTACTATCTCTCTGACCGATATTTTACCTTTAAACAAAACAGAATTATCTTGCATACCTTCCCCTTATATGTAATCTACCCACTAATTCTTGTTTAATTTGACCTCAAAATATATATCATGTACATTTCTTCATATTTCTGAAGGTACTACTCTAATGTCAGTACATGGAGTTGTCTTATAACTGGAAATTTGATATCAAAATGGAGTTGGAATGGAATTGAACTTTCATTTCTGCTTTATCCCTTGTTTCATAGCCACAAATTACTCAACCTTTCTGCCTGAATTTCATCATTGGAAAATTGAAAAAGTGACATTTTCCTTGAAGAATCATAGAATCATAGAGAAGTAAGAAAGCACTCATGTGTAAGTTAAATATATATTTGTAGTTTAGGAGCACTCAATGGTTCTTTATTGTTTGGGTAATGTTCTAGTTTTAATCTCTTGTCTATGATTTTTATCTCATATAGAATTAGTATGAATTAAATGAACAAAGTTATTCTTAGTGATTGTCATATTTTAAACACTATACATATACTCCTTTATTTCACCTTAGTAATGTCCCTATAATGAAATCATGCAATCCACTACAACATGGATGGAACATGAATGGAACTGGGAGAGACCATATTAAAAGAAGTAAGCCAGAAGAAGAAGGACAAATATGGGATGATATCACTCATATTGGTGTTTGGAATAACTGGATGAGGGAATGCAATGACTTAAAAGAGTGATTACTAGATTACACTTGGGCCCAGAGTATAGAGAGAGTAAAAGAAAAGAAATAGAGTAGATGGGAGGGAAGAAGACACAGATGAGAAGTAACAGGAGGCAGAGGACAAAGAGATTCAGGTACATCCGTGGTATTAAGGAATGACAGAGCTAAATGTCCAAATCACAGAGTCAACACATTGAAGAGAATGAAGATTCAAACGTTAACAGCTAAATTTAGAAGTGAATTTAAAATGGGTGTGAGAAAAAAAAAAGAAAAAAAAGAAAAAAAAAAAAAGGCCTCCCTTCCTTGGGGCCTATATGTCCCGAACTTATACTCCTCAAAACATAAGTACCATACATTTACGCATATTAACTTCAGTACCATATGATTCTAATCACAGACCAACTTCATTTAACAATCTCCAATCTATTTCAAAGGACATAAAATGGACAGATACGTCTTATGAATATTTTATGAATATTTTCTTTAATAGCTATAACTCTCTCCATATCTTCTATCATGACATCTTTTACTCTTTTATCTTGTCTTTTCTTTATGAACTGTTTAATAAGGACTGTTGGTGGTAATGTCCCTCAGTTTAGTGCTTATGAGTGAACTATGTCACTGGGATTGTTCTCATTCCTATGGCCTCCATATATACCGACAATGCTATATGT
>PVKC010001193.1:0-53195 GCA_004027635.1 Crocidura indochinensis | reverse complement strand
GAAGTCAGTCTTGATGCCTAGTAGATTAAGAACTGGGGGTGAAGAGTTTTAGTAAGATGGAGAGTCTGGGTGGTATTGAGGGGTGAATGGATAGTCGGATTCCTAGAAGGTGGAAAGAGGAAAGTATATGGAAGAGGCAGAAAAGAAGAAAAGAGATGAAAAGGTTAACTAGGGTAAGAGGAGAAAAAAGAGAGAAAAGGAGGGAGAGAGAGAAGTGAGAAGAGAGGAGAGAAGGGCGTGGGCCTGTTATTTTGCTTGGATATGTTCTATGAGTAGGTCCCATAGTATAGGACTGTATGTCACAGTTGCTGCTACGGTGGTCTGACTGGTCACATGCTTCAGGTCCTAAAAGAAGGTATAACCTATAGAAAAAGGGTATGTTAAAGTGTTTTATCGAAACGATTTCATTCCGCAACCTGGATATGGTATCTCGTAAAGCTTAGCTCCGATGCGTCATCATAGGTTGTCCACCCTTTATATCCAACGAAGCCTGTGAACTGAAAAGCTGAGAGGTTAAATATCGTAAGCTTAAGGTATAAACATCTATTATTTTAGAGTGCTTCCCTTGGGTTCAGTTATTTCCCATATTATTCTTTACCTGTAATCTTGTATAGGCTCCCTAAGGGATTATGGACCTTTGTAGTAAGAGGTTGATTACGTACCTGTTCTCTCTACGCTGTTGTTTCTGTTGTTGCTGATTCCGGGTTTTGTTTTTTGTTTTTTGTTTTTTTTTTTGGTTTTTCAGTCCACCTCCGTTTGATGCTCAGGTGTTACTCCTGGTTACATCCTCAGGAATCGCCCCTGGCTTGGGAGGCCATGTGGAGTGTTGGGGGATCGAACCATTTTTCTTCCTTGGCTAGCACTTGCAGAGCAGGCACCTTACCTCTAGTGCTACTTCTCCAGCCCCTGTTGCTGATTTCTTTATGGTATAATGTGTAGTCAGGAGTGTATGCTGTTCCACTTTCTTGTGTTTTGGGCGTTACTCTCCAGCATTGTGTAATGATACAGTGTTTGGAGTTTCTAATCTGTTTGATCCAATTATTTGATCTTTGAGTATTAGTTGTATATATGGTGTAGTTTCTAGTTGCTTCAGAATAGTGCTACCATTCTGTGACAAATGCCTTTTATTTTTCTTAAAACTCATAGATGAGTGAGACAATTCTGCATCTTTCTCTTTGACTTGTTTCACCTCAGCATAATAGATTCCATGTTCATCCATGTATAGGAAAATTTCATGATTTCATCTCTCCTGAGGGCTGCATAATATTCCATTGTGTATATGTACCACAGTTTCTTTAGCCTTACATCTGTTGAAGAACATCTTGGTTGTTTCCAGAGTCTTGTTATGGTATATAGTGCTGCAATGAATATATGTGTAAAGAAGGGATTTTTGTATTGTATTTTTGTGTTCCTAGGGTATATTCCTAGGAGTGGTATAGCTGGATCATATGGGAACTCAATTTCCAGTTTTTGGAGGAATCTCCATATTGCTTTCTATAAAGGTTGAACTAGACAGCATTCCCACCAGCTGTGGATAAGAGTTCCTTTCTCTCCACATCCCCACCAACACTGCTTGTTCTCATTCTTTGTGATATGGTGCAAGGTGGTACCTCATAGTTGTTTTGATTTGCATTTCCCTGCTGTTTAGTGATGTGGAGCATTTTTTATGTGCCTTTTGGCCATTTGTATTTTTTCTTTGTCAAAGTGTCTGTCCATTTCTTCTCCCCATTTTTTAATGGGATTAGATGTTTTGTTCTTGTAAAGTTCTGTCAGTTCTAATATTTTGGATATTAGCCTCTTATCTGATGGGTATTGGGTGAATAGTTTCTCCCACTCAGTGGGTGGCTCTTGTATCTTGGGCACTATTTCATTTGAGGTGCAGAAGCTTCTCAGCTTAATATATTCCCATTTGCTAATTTCTGCTTTCACTTGTTTGGAGAGTGCAGTTTCCTCCTTGAAGATGTCTTTAGTCTCAATGTCATGGTGTGTTTGATTTACATGTTGTTTTATATACCTTATGGTATCAGGTATGATATTGAGGCATTTAATCCACTTGGATTTGATCTTTGCACATGATGTTAGCTGGGGGTCTAAATTCAATTGTTTGCAAGTGGCTAGCCAATTGTGCCAACACCACTTGTTGAAGAGGCTTTCCTTGCTCCATTTAGAATTTCTTGCTCCTTTATCAAAGATTAAGTGATTGTATGTCTGGGGAACATTCTCTGAGTATTCAAGCCCATTCTACTGATCTGAGGGCCTGTCTTTATTCCAATACCATGCTGTTTTGATAACTATTGATTTGTAATACAGTTGAAAATTGGGGAAAGTAATGCTTCCCATATTCTTTTTCCCAATGATTGCTTTAACTATTCATGTTTATTTTTCCAAATGAATTTCAAATGTGTTTGATCCACTTCTTTGAAGAATGTCATGGATATCTTTGGAGGTATCACATTAAATCAAACAGGAATCTTGTATCCAGAAAAATACTGTATAAAATTAGAATGAAAAAAATGAAGACATCTTAGAAAAATGAAGCATAATTTATCAGTAGTAGTACTACACTATATGATATGGTGAAGGTTGGTTTTCAGGTTCTTATAAGAGGATTCTAGATAAAAACTCAAATTGAGGGCCGGAGAGATACCATGGAGTTAAGGCATTTGTCATGCATGCAAAAGGATGTTGGTTCAAATCCTGGCACCCCGTATGGTCCCCTGAGCCTGTCAGGATCGATTTCTGAATATATAGCCAGTGGTAACTCCTGAGCACTACTGTGACTCACCTCCCCCACATAGATGATTATCAGTATAGGTAACTACATAGGTAAATGTAAAAGATAATATAACAAAGAAATGAAAGTTATAGCTGATAAAATATATATAGTAAGTGAAATGGGATTTTTGTGTGTCAAGAAGCAAGTGAACTGTGCCAAAGAGAGTACAGGCATTACAGTGTTTGCCTTGCATACTACCAATTCAGTCCCAGAACCATATATAACCTCAAGAATTACCAGGAGTGAAACAAATTGCAGAGCCAGAATTAAACCTGGTGTTATCAAAAGCCAAATAAATCCATAAACTCATAAGGGCATTAAATAATAAGAGGGGTGGGAATACTAGGGAGATAGGTTAGGTTTAGTGCTTGCTTTACACACAGCTGACATGGGTTTCTTCCCTGGAATCATGCATATGATCTCCTGATCACTCCCCTGCCAGAAGAGATTTCTGAGCATAGACAAATAAGCCCTGAGCAACAACAGGTGTGACTCAATACCCTACCCAAAATGAATAAAATATTTTAACACTAAGAAGTGGAATAATGACTAAGAAGATGAAGCAGTAAATAAAACATGAAAATTCTTTCAGTAACTACACTAAATGTAAATATACTAAGCTTAAATAAAAAGGCTGATATGTGAACGTATTTAAATAAATGTGATTTGACTGTTTATTCAGCCAGAATAATTTTCTATTTAATGCTTTTATCTTCTGTTCATTTATTTTAAGACTCCTTTTAATGTTTGTTTATTGTCTGGAGGTGTCATGCAGCTCATCTTCAAGTTCACTGATTATATCCTCAGCAGTCGTTACTCTGTTAATAAGACTTTCCAGTGAATTTTTCATGAACTAAGTTTTTGAGTTCTGTCATTTCTGTTTGAAATTTTCTCATTTCTACTCTCATGTCCTCTGGAGTCTTATTGGTGGTCAATTTCATGGTTTTTTTGAATTCCTTGAACATTTTCAACATTTCCTCTCTAAGAGTCCTTACCAGAGATGCTAGATAGGTGGCTAGTACTGGGGTCTTCAGAACTAGCATCTGCTTTCACTAGGTATTGTAGGCTTCTGTGTTGCTTTCCTATTGTGACTCTTTGCAGTGTGGTGATGTTTTTAATGTGTTGTGGTGTGACTCATTGATTAGAATAAATGCGTGGCTGAGGAGTGAAGTGGAGCAGCCACACTCTTCTTGGGGTGTACTGAACTTGGGTGAAGATGGTTCTTCTGCATCACAAAGAGGACCCAGCTACTTGTCTGTCTTCTTCTGTTTCTTGGAACTGTGTTGCTCGGTAGAGCCAGTTCAGATGGCTGGAACACTTTTCTCCTTATCCTGGTACTTCTCTCTTTCTCAAGGTGCACTGACCACTTATGGTGAAAATGGCTTGTTTGAGTCACAAAGAGGAGCTCATTACCAATATGTCTTCCTTAGTTTCTTGTTACTGTGTGTTGGAATAATTTTATATTAAAATATTAGGACCAGAGTGATAGTAAATGGATAGGGCTCTTGCTTTGTCTTGCTTGCAGCCATATGTGGTCCCCTCAACCTATCCATAGTGATTTCTGAAGTTATTATTTTATTATTATTTCTGAATTTATTATTTTCTCTATTTGGCTTCTTTATTTTTTTAGAAATATATTTATTTGGGGCCCGGGAGATAGCATGGAGGTAAGGCGTTTGTCTTTCATGCAAAAGGTCATCGGTTTGAATCCTGGTGCCCCATATGGTCCCCCGTGCCTGCCAGGAGCAATTTCTGAGCATGGAGCCAGGAGTAACCCCTGAGCACTGCTGGGTGTGACCCAACCCCTCCCCCCACAAAAAAGAAATATATTTATTTAAGCACCATGATTACAAGCATATTTGTAGTTGGTTTTTAGTTTTATATATATTAAAAAAACACACACACCCCATTCACCAGTGCACCGTTCCCACCACCAATGCATAGTTAATTTAAATGATTATCTTATCTGGTTTAAGTATTCTTGTTTGTATGTCCATTTCATTAGCATGTTCATTGGGTATATCATACCATTTCCTTACGGTATTTCCATAAATATAATTTTTGGTTTTAGTTTGTTAATAAAAAGGGTCCATAAATCAAGAGCAGAATTTGCAAAAGAATAAAATGGTCAAACATTAGCTAAACTCACAAGGAAAAGAAAAATATCTAATTAGGTCAGAAATAAAGGGGAGACAGTATCTGTTATGACAGATAACAGATACCCCAGAAATAAAAACATTATAAAAGTTACTAAGAAGAACTTTATGCCACCAAACTGGAGAATCTAAAGAAATGATTGAATCTTTAGATTAATACAACTTTTTATGACTGGAAAAGAAGGAGCATTGTCTAATTGATTCTCTGAGAGCAGTATTAATTTTATACTCAAACTAGAAAAAGACATTCTAAGGAAAGTATGGACCAATATTTTTATGAAAAGAGATGTCAAATTTGTGACAAAATATTAGCAAACTAAACCAGTAATATATAGAAAGGTTTACATACATATAGAAAGATTTGTTTGAAGAAAGCAAGACTGGTTAATTATATGGAAATTACTATGATATTCCCTACTAATAGAACAAAGTATAAAATCACATGATTAATTAATTATAGAAGAAAAAGAACTGACAGATTCTAACATAATTACATGATTAAAACATTCACAAAACTATGACTGGAAGTAAATTTCTTCAACATTTAAAAAGTGTGTACAAGAGGCTTAAAATTATATGAAGGACGAAATATTTTACCTCTAAGAAACATGATATAATATTTATTCAGCATTATGTTTGAGGGTTTAGCCAAAGCAGTGAGTAAGAAGATGAAATATGGGACCAGAAAGATAGCATGGAGGTAAGGCGCTTGCCTTTCATGCAGGAGGACTGTGGTTCAAATCTCGGCATCCCATGTGGTCCCCCATGCCTGCCAGGAGTGATTTCTGAGTGTGGAGCCAGGAGTAACCCCTGAGCGATACCGGGTGTGACCCAAAAACCAAAAGAATAAAAAAGATAATGAAGTAAAAGATAATCAGATGAGAAAAAAGAGATTTGATTGTCATGATGCTCTCTCTCTAATTTTATAGAGTCCTAAGTACTATACAAATATACACACATCTTAGCTTTAACAAGTTCAGCAAGGTTTTAGTGTACAAAATTAATTAACAAAATCAAATTCTATACACTTTCAGCAAACAAGTTGAAAATAGTGTCATTAATAATTAGAAATAATTAGAAAGAAAAAAGTTACATAGTGTCACTGTAATAAATGAAATAAAACTTAAAAGACATATAAATGTCTTTTCCAATTTTATACTGTCTCTTAAAGTTTCAGCCCCACATTATTGTTAATTTTTCAGAATTTAACCTATCCACATTAAATTAATATTAAAATATATTAGATACAAATATAATTATAGAAAATATTAAATACTCTGGATTCTCTGAAAAGACCCAGACAATCCAGAGAAATCCTAAAAAGTTAGAGTACAGCTGAAGAAGTTTGATTATATTTTTAGGCCATATTCACTTGTCCCAGGAAAAGCTGTGCTCAACTCCATTGTGTGCTTTCTTTAACCTGTAAACAGATATTAAATTTACTACAAAGATCCTCAACAAAACTTAATGAACGCTTCATCAAGGTCATACACTTTGACTAGTAGGTATTATTCCAGGAATGCAAGAATGAATTAACATATGTACATCAATCAACATAATACACCATATCAATAAAAGAAAAGAAACCATATGATCATATCAATAAATGCAGAGAAAGATTTGATAAAGACCAACACTCATTCATGATAAAACCTTTTTTTTTTTTTTTTTGGTCACACCTGACAGCACTCAGGGATTACTCCTGGCTATGCACTCATAAATGGCCCCTGGGAGGCACAGGGGACCGTATGGAATGCTGGGATTTGAGCCACCATCCTTCTGCATGCAAGGCAAATGATTTACTTCCATGATATCTCTCTGGCTCCATGATAAAAATTTTCAACTAGATAGGAATGGAAGGGACTTTTTAAAATATATTCAAGGACATTTACCACAATGGCAGATATTACCAATAACAAATATTATTCTCAATGGGATAAACTAAAAGCCCCTCTGGTACAAGACAAAGCTGCCCTCTTTTGTCACTCCTATTTAACATAGTACTGGAAGTACTTGCCATAGCTATTAGGCAAGAAAAAAGATATCAAGGGCATCCAGATAGGAAAGTAAGAAGTCAAACTGTCTGCTTGCAGATGTCATGATACTTTAGAAAACCCCAAAGACTACCAAAAAGCTTCTAGAAACAATAGGTTCATATAGCAAAGTGAAGGGCTACAAAATTAACACACAGAACCTCTGAGCACGCTGAGGATTCAAGGGAAATGTCCCCTCTTTCTGCCTGTCTACTTGTGTGTTTGAATCCTGAAGGTCTTCCCAGCACCCCCCAAAAAACTGCATTCCGAAGCTGCCTGTAAGTAACTTGGCAGTGGGCTCGCTGTCCAATAAGCTGAGCCTCTGACCACGCTGAGGATTCAAGGGAAACGTCCCCTCTTTCTGCCTATCTGTCGACTAGTGGCAGCAGAAAAGCGCGGCCACTTTGCTTTGCTTTGCACTTTGCTTTGCTTTGCGGTCGCGCACTCTTTCTAACCAATAAAACCCACCACAACATGCAGAAAAACAACATTACAAGCCTGACAATGGTGAAACCTCGCAGGCAAACACCATGCACTGAAAATGAAGATGAAATCTCTGATGATCTAATAAATTCCAAACACCTGATTAACCTCTCGGACAAGGAACTTAAAATAGCAATATGGAAGATGTTTCAAGAAGTGAAAGAAAGCATAAAGCAATCTGAACAGAACACAAAGACAGAAATCAGAAAGCTCCAAACTGAAGTAACAGATCTGAAAAATATGGTGGCTCAACTGAAAACCTCAATGAATGGCCTTGCCAGCAGGGTATCATCAGCTGAAGAGAGAATCGAAGTACTGGAAGATGCGATGCAGACAAACTCAACACAACAGAAGAAAGTGGAAAAGAATCTTAAGACAAAAGAACAGGCAATGGAAAAAGTACTCAAGGAATGTGAACAGATGAAAATAGAAATCTTTGCTAAACTCAACAGAAACAACATAAGAATCATTGGAGTCCCAGAGACCCAGGTAGGAGATCTCCAAGAAGAATCAATCATCAAAGACATCATCAAAGAGATACTCCCAGAGTTAAAGACTACATGCAATCAAATCCTGCATGCCCGAAGAGTACCAGCTAAAAGATACCCAAAGAAAAATACCCCAAAACACATCCTCGTTACAATGACAAATCCCACAGACAGAGATAGAATACTGAATGCAGCAAGATCAAAAAGGGAAATTACATTCAAAGAAGCATCCCTAAGACTTACCGCAGACATGTCACAAGAAACTCTCAAGGCCAGAAGACAATGATGGGATATTGTGACAAGATTGAATGAAATGAATGCCTCCCTGAGAATACTGCACCCAGCCTGACTCACGTTCAGGTTTGAAGGAAAAATACATAGCTTTATGGATAAACAACAGCTCAGAATCTTCACAACTGAAAAACCAGCCTTAAAGGAAAACCTGATAGGTCTACTGTAAGTCAAGAGACCAACAAACACAGCAAACTTATCTACAAAGATGACATTAAATCCTATGACAATCATCTCCCTCAATGACAATGGACTAAATTAACCAATTAAAAGACACAGAGTGGCAAAATGGGTCAAACAGATGAATTCAACCTTCTGCTGCCTACAAGAAACACATCTGAATAGTCAGAACAAACATAGACTCAAAATCAAAGGCTGGAGGAAAATCATCCAAGCAAACAACACGCTTAAAAAAGCTGAGGTGGCCATATTAATAGCTGATGACACCAACTTTATACTCAGAGACCAGCAAATTATCTGATACAATTACTGACGAATCTGAAAGAAGAAATAAATAATAAAACAATAATTGTGGGAGACCTCAACACGGCCCTATCAACACTTGATAGGCCAACCAGACTGAAAGCCAACAAAAACATACTAGCCCTGAAAAAAGTAATGGAAGAAAGAGGACTAGTAGACATATATAGGACACTCCATCCCAAAAAACCTGGATACACATTCTTCTCCAATGTACATGGGTGATTCTCCAGGATAGACTACATGCTGACACATAAAATATACCTGCATAAAATCAAGAGGATAGAAATGTCGCAGGCTACCTTTGCTGACCACAAGGCTCAGAAATTAGATGTGAACTACAAAGCCACACAGAAGAAACACTTTAACAATTGGAAATTAAACACCCTGCTACTGAATAACCAGTGTGTCCGAGATGAAATAAAAAAGGAAATCAAAACTTTCCTGGAAACAAATGATAATGAAGACACAAACTGCCAGAATCTATGGGACACAGCAAAAGCGGTCCTGAGAGGAAAATTTATAGCTCTACAAGCCCACATCAGGAAGGAAGAAGGGGCATACCTGAATAACTTAATGACAGAGCTCAAAAAATTAGAAAATGATCAACAAAAGGAACCAAAGGTAGGGAGACAGAAGGAAATAACAAAGCTGGAAGCAGAACTGAAGTGGAAAACCCAAGAACAATCTGAAAGATCAATGAAAGCAGAAGTTGGTTCTTTGAAAAAATAAACAAGATTGATAGGCCACTGGCAAAACTCACAAAGAAAGAGAGAGAAAAAATCTGATAACCCGTATTAAAAATGAAAAGGGGGAGATCATGACAGATATTGCAGAGATCCAAAGGGTAATCAAAGACTACTTTCAGAAACTTTATGCTACTAAACATGAGAACCTAGAAGAAATGGAAAAATTCTTGGACTCTTATAACCTTCCAAAATTAAGTAAGGAGGATGTAGAATATCTTAACACCCCCATCACCACTGAGGAAATTGAAATTGAAATCAAACATCTGCCCAAAAAGAAAAGCCCAGGTCCAGATGGATTCCCTAATGAATTTTTTCAAATCTTTCAAGAGGAGCTACTACCAATTCTAGCCAGGCCCTTCCATGAAATTGAAAAAAGGGGAACACTCCCAAACAGCTTCTATGAAGCCAATGTCACCTTGATACCAAAACTGGACAGAGATCCTGCCAAAAAAGAAAATTACAGACCAATATCCCTGATGAACGCTGATGCAAAGATCTTCAACAAAATCCTGGCAAATAGGATCCAGTGCATCATCAAGAAGATCATACACTACAATCAAGTAGGTTTCATCCCAGGAATGCAAGGATGGTTTAACATCCGCAAATCTATCAACATAATACACAAGATCAACAAGTAGAAAAATAAAAACCACATTATTATAAATAGACGCAGAAAACACATTTGATAAGTCCAGCACCCATTCTTAATCAAACTCTCAGCAAGATGGGAATAGAAGCAACCTTTCTCAATCTAGTTGAAGCCATCTACCACAAGCCAATGGCAAATATTATCCTCAATGGAGAAAAACTAAAAGCCTTTCCTCTAAATTCTGGTACAAGACAAGGCTTTCTGCTCTCAACACTCCTCTTCAACATGGTACTGGAAGTTCTTGCTATAGCGATCAGGCAAGAATAGCTAAAGCGCTCCTAGGGAAAAGGAAAATGGGAGGCATTACTGTTCCCCACTTTAAACTGTACTATAAAGCAATAGTTATCAAAACAGCATGGTATTGGAATAAAAACAGACCCTCATATCAGTGGAATAGGCTTGAGTTCTCAGACATTGTCCCCCAGACATACAATTACCTAATTTTTGACAAAGGAGCAAGAAATCCTAAGTGGAGCAGGGAGGGCCTCTTCAACAAGTGGTGCTGGAAGAACTGGTTAGCCACTTGCAAAAAAGCGAACATAGACCCCCAGTTAACATCATGTACGAAGATTAAATCCAAATGGATTAAAGACCTTGCTATCAGACCTGATACCATAGGGTATATAGAGCAACAAGTCAGTAAAACACTCCATGACATTGAAATTAAAGGCATCTTTAAGGAGGAAACTGCACTTTCCAAACAAGTGGAAGCAGAGATCAACAGATGGAATACGTTAAACTGAGAAGCTTCTGCACCTCCAAAGAAATAGTGCCCAGGATACAAGAGTCACCCACCAAGTGGGAGAAACTGTTCACCCAACAAGGGACTAATATCCAAAATATAAAGGGCACTGACAGAACTTTACAAGAAAAAGACATCTAACCCCATCAAAAAATGGGGAGAAGAAATGAATAGACACTTTGATAAAAAATAAATACAAACGGCCAAAAGGCACGTGAAAAAATGCTCCTCATTACTAATCATCAGGGTGATCAAATCAAAACAATGATGAGATACTACCTCACACCACAGAGATTGGCGCACATCACAAAGAATGAGAATAATCAGTGCTGGCGGGAATGTGTAGAGAAAGGAACGCTTATCCATTGCTGGTGGGAATGCTGTCTAGTCAACCTCTATGGAAAGCAATATGGAGATTTCTCCAAAACTTGGAAATTGAGCTCCCATTAGACCCAGCTATTCCACTCCTAGGGATATACTGTAAGAATACAAAAATTCAATATAAAAACCCCTTCCTCACACCTATATTTATTGCAGCACTATTCACAATAGCCAGGCTCTGGAAACAACCAAGATGCCCTTCAACAGACGATTGGCTAAAGAAACTATGGTACATATACACAATGGAATATTATGCAGCTGTCAGGAGAGAAGAATTCATGAAGTTTTCCTATACATGGATGTATGTGGAATCTAACATGCTGAGTGAAATAAGTCAGACGGAGAGAGAGACGTAGAATAGTCTCACTCATATATGGATTTTCAAGAAAATAAAAGTCATTTTATTTTATGAGGGGGGGCTGGAACTTCCAGCTCACCTCATGAACCTCACCACAAAGAGTGGTGAGTGCAGTTATAGAAATAACTACACAGAGAACTACCATAAGCTTGTGAATGAATGAGGGTACTGAAAAGCCTGTCTAGTATGCAGGTGGGGGAGGGAGGGAGACTCGGGACATTGGTGGTGGGAATGTTGCACTGGTGAAGGGGGTGTTCTTTACATGACGAAACCTAATCACAATCATATATGTAATCAAAATGTTTAAATAAATATGTCTGAAAAAAAAACAAAATGAACACACAGAACTTTATAGCCATTTATACACTAATAATGATGGAAAGAAATGGACCTTAAAAATCCCATTCAATACATTAGTGTCACATAAACTCAAATACCTTGGAGTCAACTTAAGAGCTTAAGGACCTATGCAAAGAAAACTACAGAACACTGTCAGGAAATAAAAGAGGGAGGCGGAGCTATAGCACAGTTGTAGGGTGTTTGCTTTACATGTGGCTGACCCAGGATGGACCTGAGTTTGATTCCTGGCATCGCATATGGTCCCTCAAGCCAAGAGTGATTTCTGAGTGTATAGCAGCAGGGAGTAACCCCAGAGAATCACTAGGTGTGCCCCCCCCAAAAAAAAAAGAAATAAAAGAGGATCCAAGGAAATGCAGACACATACCCTTCTTATGGATTGGGAGGATTTTAACATCATTAAAATGGCAATATTTCACAAAGCATTTTACAGATTTATGCAACTTCTGTAAGGATACTCATATCATTCTTCAAAGAAGGGATCAAACACTTTTGAAATTCATCTGGAACAATAAATACCCATGAATAGCAAAAGCAACCTTCAGGAAAAAGAAGGGAGGTATCACTTTCCCAGGTTTAAATTGTATTACAAAGCAATAGTCATTAAACAGCACCGTATTGTAATAAAACAGACCCTCAGATTAATTAAATAGACTTGAGTATTCGGAGAATGTTACCCAGACATATAATCAATTAATCTTTGATAAAGGTGCAAGTAACACAAAATGGAGCAAGGGAAGCCTTTTCAACAAGTGGCGTTGGGACACCTGGTTAGCCATATACAAATAAAATGAACTTGACTTTATCTAACACCATGCACATAGATCAAATTTAAATTCAAATGGATTAAAGTACTTGATAACAGACCCATAAGAAGAACATGTAGGTAAAATACTCCATGACACTGAGACTAACGAAAGACATCTTCAAGGAGAAATACCACTGTTCAAACAAGTGGAAGTAGAGATAAACGGGACTATATTAAACTGAGAAGCTTCTGCACCTCAAAGGAAAACAATGACGAGGTTACAAAGGCCACCTACAGAATGGGAGAAACTATTCACCAAATACCGATCAGATAAGGGGCCAACATCTAAGATATATAAGGTTTTGACAGAACTTAACAACAAAAACATCTAAACCTATTGAAAAGTGGGGAGAAGAAATAAACATACACCTCCTCAAAGAAGAAATACAGATGGCCAAAAGGCATAAGAAAAAGTGCTCCACATCACTGATCATCAGTGAGATGCAAATCAAAACAGCAATGAAGTACATCACACTACAGAGACTGGACACATCACAAAGAACAAGAGCAATCAGTGCTGGAACTTTCATTCACTGCAAGTTGGAATACCCTCTAGTCCAGCCTTTCTGGAAAATAATATGAAGATTCCTCCAAAAACTGGAAATTGAGCTTCCATATGATCCAGCTATACTACTCCTAGGGATATACCCTAGGAACACAAAAACAATACAAGAATGCCTTCTGCACACCTATATTCATTTTAGTTCTATTTACAGTATCCAGTATCTGGAAACAACTCAAATGCCCAACAGCAGATGAGTGGCTAAAGAAACACATATGAGAACATCCATATACACAATGGAATTCTATGCAGTCACCAGGAAAAATGAAGTTATAGAACTATCATATACATGATGGGCAAGAAAACTAATATGCTGATTGAAATGAGTCAGATGGAGAGAGACACAGAATAGTCTCACTCATCTGTGGAATTTAAGTAAAATAAAAGACATTATGGTAATAATACCCAGAAACTATAGAGAAGAGGTTCAGTTTATGATATGAAGCTTAGCACAAATATTGGCAAATGCACTTAGAGAAATAACTACACCAACAACTATCATGATAATGGTAGTGAGTGAGAGAAATAGAAAAGCTATCTTGAATAGAGGCAGGTGTTCGGGGAGGAGGTAGATGAGGGGCATTAATGGTGGGAAGGTTGCACTGTTTGAAGGGGCGTGTACTATTTTTAAGACTGATACCCAATTATAATCATGTTTGTAATCATAGTTTTAAAATAAATATTTTAATTAAAAATAAAAATCAAATAAACTACTACTAATCATATGCATTGGATTTCATGTTATTGTAGATTTTATTTCTTTTTTGTAAATTTTGCAACCTTTAAAGTAAAGAATGATTTGACGTATTCTTTTACTTCTTGAAATAATCTTTTCATTTACAATAAGACATATCTTTAGCTTTTATAATGAAAAACTAAAAGAGTACAAATGTACAAAGCTAGAGTGATAAAATGGTATATAGACACAAGAACTGCCTTATAGATCAGTATTATAAAATTCAGAGTCCAGAAATAATCCTTTACATGTATGATAGTTGATCTTCAACAAAGATGATACAACAATGGGAGAAATAATATTTTTAAAACAGGCAATGGATCCACATAATGATCCACATAATGGTGAATTTATTCTAATTTTGTACTATAAAGTTCAGAATGGATTATTTACTTAAATAATAGAAGCTAAGACAAAAATACTTAGAAAAAACATATGATTCAAACTTTATATTTTGAATTACAGAATAGTTTCTTAGGTATGATATCACAAACCCAAGTGAAAGAAGTAAACATAATTTAGGCTTCATAACAATGGAAAACTATTAGGCTTAAAAAATATTTTTACAAATGTTTGGGGCCAGAGCGGTGGCGCAAGCAGTAAGGTGTCTCCTTGCCTTTGCTAGTCTGGAACGGACCGTGGTTTGATTCCCTGGCATCCCATATGGTTGGTTCCCCAAGCTAGGAGCGATTTCTGAGCACAAAGACAGGAGTAACCCCTGAGCGTCACCAGGTTTGGTCCAACCACCCCCACAAAACAAAATAAAAACAAACAAAAAACAAGTAATGATAAGTAATAGAATTGAGGATTTTTTCAAATCATATGTATAACAAGGAACATGTTATTTAAAGAATGGTTGCAAACTCCATAATATAGACAGATAAATTAATTGAAAATCAGGCCAAGTATTTCAGTTGACCTTTCTCCAAAGAAGATCTGCTAATGACGAACAAAAATATATTTCTTATTAGTAGGGAGATATGATTAGATTTTGTTTATTATTAGGGGATATAAATCCATAAGAAAATATTATTACACACCCTTTATGATGGTTAATATAAAAATACAGACAAGTGATGAAGATGTGGAAACTTTGGAACTCTGATATATTGCTGGTGGGACGACTGTGAAGTGATGTAGCCTCTTTAGAAAACAGTTGCTAATTATATGGATTATAATTGGAGTTATACAGGATCCAGCATTTCTATTACTAAATTTATACTCAAGAGAATTGGAAACATATCTATATATATATCTTCTTATATCCCACAAATGAGTGAGATTATTCTATATCTATACCTCTCAGACTCATTTCCCTCAGCATAATAACCTCCATATACATTCATGTATGAGAAAATTTCATGATTCATTTTTCTTAAAAGCTGATAGTATTCCATTGTGTAATGTAGCATAGTTTCTTTAGCCAATTCTTTGTTTTTAGGCATTTTGGTTGTTTCCAGATTCTAGCTATTGTAATTAGTGTAAATAGTGCTGTGATGAAAATAGGAATGCACAGGCTGGAGTTGTGGCTCAAGTGGTAGGGTGTTTGCCTCGCATACACTAACCTTGGAGGGACCACGGTTCGATCCCATGGGTTCCTGTATGGTCCCTCAAGCCAGAAGCAATTTCTGAGCACATAGCCAGGAGTAACCTCTGAGAGTCACCAAATGTGGCCCCAAAAGCAAAAAACAAAATAAAACAAAAAAACAAAAAAAACCCCAAAAGAAAATAGTAATGCAGAGGGCTTTTCTGTATGATTTTTTTCGGTTCCTATTGTAGATCTCTAGCTGTGGTATTGCTGGATCAAATGGAAGCTCAATTTCTAATTTTTTGAGTATTGACTTAGTATGGTAATAATATCCAGATATCATAGAGATGAGGGCCAGGAGGACCAGTCCAAGGCAGGAAGCTTGTGACAAAGAGCTGAGATTGCAGTTAGGGTAGAGAAGGGTCCACTAAGACAATGATAGTGGGAACTCATCACTTTGGACAAGAACTGGGTGTTGAAAGGGATAAAGTGTACATGGTATCTCTTCATTAGCAATAGTGCAAACCATAGTTCAAAAAGGAAAAAATATTAAGATATATATATATATATATATATACATATTAGACAGAGTTAGACAGGGAGAGTGAGGAATAAAGTAATATATATTTATATATATATATAAAGAGAGATAGATAGCTAGATATCATAAAGAGAGGAAAGAGAAATAAGTTAAATGTCTGACATGAGGCAGGCTGGGGTGAGGGTGGGGGATATTAAGGACTCAGGTGATGGTGATGGGAAACATGCCTGGGTGAAGGGAGGTGTATTACTGTAATTCATCCATGAACAATTTTTAACTACAGTGCTTAAATAAAGTAAATATTATTTAAAATTAAATAAAAATATAAGTTAAAAATACTTGTACACTTGAGCCTGGAGTGTTAGTAGAGAGGGTAGGGCACTTGTCTTGCATGCAGCCAGGTAGGGCTAAATCCACAGCACCCCATATGGTATCTTAAGCATCACCAGGAGTGAATCCTCTGCAGAAATTGGGAATAAGACCTGTGTTCCCCACCCCTCAAATACCTCGTATACTAATGTGTAAATTAAATTACACATTAAATTAATTAAAAATTAATGTGTAATTAAAATGTCAATTGATGAATCTGGCATGAAAATTGATTGGCATGAAGATTGATGAAAATGTCAATCAGATGAATATATTATGTATATACACTATAGAATATTCTAGAATATTACTTATCCTTGGAAAGTTAGGAAGTACTAATTTGTGGTACAAAATAGTTTTAATTTGAAAATACATACCTGTGGTTCCATATATATCAAATACCATATTTAGCAAATTAGTAGAGATAAAGGAGATTGGTGGCTGCCAGGAACTGTGTAGATACTAATGAAATTAAACTTTCTTTCAACACCCAGTTTTTGTCCAGAGTGATCAGTTCTAACTATCATTATTGTAGTGGACAAATGTTCAAGAATTAGATACTATAATGGTTGCTAACCTTGTGAATACATTAAACTATTACGTGCACTCTTAAAAATCGTGAATTTTATGGTGTAGGAAATATGTAGGAGTAAGCTTTTTTTAATTATTCCTTTTGTTTGTTTTTTGGGGGGCCACACCTGGCAGTGCTCAGGAGGGCCGCACTTGGCTCTGCTCTTATGGGATGCTGGGGATCGAACCTGGGTCCGTCCCAGGTCTGCTATGTGTAAGGCAAACATTCTACCACTGTGCTATCACTTTAAAATTATTTTTAATTACTGAATTTTTGTCTTCCTCATTTATATTATGTCTGATGCAAGTGCTTCGAATTTCTCTGTTCTTTTTCCTAAAGAAGTGTTGCCTCAGAATTTAGAAGATTTCTTAGATAGGAATAGGAGGAACCTTATGTGATGTGTGATATGCATAGCTGAGAATATAGAAGCATAACTCATGGGAGTGGTAGAACATTGAAAGCAAAATACTGTGAGTTAAAGGCTCAAAATAGTTTTATAGTCAGAACAAATTATATGACCACGAGGCATTACACTAGGAAAGTCTTTGGTGTCTGTGGCTCTATGGTCATTAGAAAAGTTAACATTCTTAACTGATGTTATAATAAAGAAAAGAAAGGATATTCTTAGTAGCACTGTCCAATATTAATGAGTCATAATGTAAATTTTCAGTAGCAGTAATAAGATGCAAATGGATTGATTTTAATATATTTAAATAATTTATGCTATATAACAATATTTTCACTTAACATACTAATTTTTTACATCACTTATATATTAGATTTTCAAAATTTGTCAACATTTTTACTTAGAGCATATTTCATTTTGAATTAGCCACATGTATTTAGTATCCATGTGTGGCTAAGTGGCTATTATACTAATATTTATGGTGTGATTTTTATAAAATTAATTTCAAAGCTTTTAGAGCTACTGTGAGTATATGCTGGCTTTGGGTTGAATTCAGATTCTAGCTGTGGCTTGTTATGTATTAATTTTTAAAGAAATTTACTGACATATGTCTACTCTAAAAGTATATAGACTCTTCTGCTATGATCAGATATGTAATACTAGTGAGAAGTAAAGTGTTGTTTTATTGCTCTAATCCTTTAAGGACTTATTGAAGGAAGTAGTTCTATCTTGGTAAAAGTAGTGGTGGTCAGGAAGGCTTGATGAAGAGATGAGGGTAGAATTGATTCTTAAAACATGAGGTAGAAGAGGAACAGGCACATTCATATATATAACATTTGTTTTCTGGGGATCATGGTGAGTTTATGTCTTTCTACCTGACTTACTATTCTATTTAACTTGATTTTTAATTGCCTCTTAAATGTTATGTAACATCTCCAGACACTCAAAGTTAATAGAGATGCTTTAATGGATATAATTAATAAAATAGAGGAGTTAAAATGAATTATTGAAAGCTTAAGTTAATTTTTAAATTTTTTTTAAAAAGGTGATAAATTCAGGCACTGACTGGAACTCAAGTGAAAAACAAGCTTTAAGTGATGATTTTAATTTTGTGGAGTTTGTCTTTAATGGTTATCTTTTTCCTAGTAGTAATTACTCATCTGGGACAAAAGTGATTAAATTATTACTAGTAGAGAATAGCAATGGATACGGATAGGCAAAGAGAATGCAGTTGTGCATTAGGGCTCATTTTGGGTAAATGTATGTCATGAATGAAATACATTTTTAAGACAAAAATACTAGATCTTTGTGTGTGTGTGTGTGTGTGTGTGTGTGTGTGTGTGTGTGTGTGTGTGTGTGCGCGCGCGCGTGCGTGCGTGTGTTGGGGAGGAGATAATGTAGTGCAGAATTAAACTATAAGTAAAGCTTTAGTGAAGACCCAAGACCATAGAGTATTTAAAACATTGGAGCAACACTTTCGAAGGCTGCTACTGGCTTATGTAAAATATAGTAGTAAATTCCTTCCTTCCTTCCACAGACATTTTGCTCCCATCTGATAAAATTGTTGAATTTTATAGATATTTTTAGTAAAAGACATTTGATATATGGATTATTATAATATAAATAACCAAGCCAGCTATTTTAAGTCACTAAGATTATTATAACAGAAATACAATGTGAAAACTAGTGATGATACTGTTAATGCTGCTTTACATATACATCGTGGTCTTGTTACCACAAGCCGCTAGGCTTCTGTTTCTTGGTTGGGATTTAAATCAGCACAGCCTTTAAGAGAGAAAAGTTTTTATTATTAAGTCACAGTAGTTGGAGATAGAGGATAGAAACAATGATTTGGGGTATGGCTTTGATCGGAAACTTGGGTTGACTGTAGAGACATATCAGTAATTTATGTGCCTTTGGAGATCAGGAGTAGGCTGAGCTTTCTAGAAGTAAAACTCAGAAAGGGAAAATCACTTTGTCTTTAAACCAAATCTATGACTCCGTTCTAAAACATACTTTCAGGTTTTCACTACTTTTAAAGTGTATTTTATTTGATAGTTCACCTCTTCTTGTTATTCTTGTTTCAAAATGTGGAGTGTGCTTATAGATTGAAGTTACTGATGAAATGAATTGTTATAATTAATATTCTGATGAGACAAAAAGCTATTAAACTGATATGAGTAGATAGTGATGAAAAAATATAGGGTAAAACAAACATGAGCAACATTTGGAAGCTGAAGTCAGTTTACAGGTGGAGACTGACTTGTACAATGGCTTTTATGTTATTGAGGAATGAACTTAAGGTGAAACTAAATGGTAGTGGCTACAGTCAATGGGGTTAAGGATGGAGTTGATAGGAGGGGTAGTTAGGATGATTGGTGACACTTGGATGATGAGGTGGAGGACATACAATGGAGGGTGAGAATCTTGCAGACACAGGTGAGGAGAGGCAATGGGAAATAGGAAACCTGTCAGATGATAGATAGAGCTTCTTTGGATTCTAAGAAAGAATATATTTGGGGGCAATTCTTCAGTGTAGTTCTGCTTGGACAAATGTTTATTCTATCATTTTTCCCCTTCATCTAGTTGAAGATACTATTTTATCATATGAATGAAAGTGGAGAAATCTTGGAGAATAGTAATAATTCTAGCGTGTGTCTATGTTTATTTTTCATACTCCTAGGCCCAAATTTCTGGTTATGTGTGTGTGAACATTTCTGGTGTGCTTATGTGTGTACATGGGGTTTAATACTTTGATACTGAATAGAGGGAACATATACATGATCAAAAAAAAGAGTTATTTGTTATTTAGGGGAAAGGACCTGGTGTTAATTACATCTGAAACTTTTCTGCTTCACCTATAAATTATTAGTAAAATAATTTATATTTGAGGAGAAACATTATTTGGATTTTAAAAATGAGTTCACAGAATGACTATGACTCTCTGCCTCACTTCATCCTCTTTCCTGGAAAGTTGCTTCACCTGTTTATTGTACTTTGTGAATATTATATTGAATTTTTTCCCATGAATGAATGAAATTATGGAGATATTTTTGGTCTAATATTTAACACCTGTGATAATGAGCTAATAATTTCATATTCTCTCTTTCCTTATTTTTCACTGGGAAGAATCACTTTGTTATAAAATATTTGTGAACACAATAGCTAATAAATGCTAAAATGAGATTAATTGTCATTAAACTCATAATGTTCAATTGAAGTAACTTTATATAAGTGTTTGAAATATCTTTATATAATTGTGTTCTTTTTGGATGCAATACTAAGGTTTATGATGTGAAGACTTACATACTCCCTGGTAAGAGTTATTTAGACAAAATTGTTTCTAGAGTAGGGAAATGAGTAAATTATGGTATGAGGGCAATCATTAGTTTATCTAGATCACACCATATGCTTGAGTATTATTTTTTCTTTTTTTAATATCTTTATTTAAACACCTTGATTACAAACATGATTGTGATTGGGTTTCAGTCATGTAAAGATCACCATCCCTTCACCAGTGCAACATTCCCATTGCTAATGTCCCAAATCTCCCTCCCCCCCCCACCTCATCCTCACCTGTACTCTAGAAAGGCTTTCTAATTCCCTCATTTATTCAGATTGTTATGATAGTTCTCAATGTAGTTATTTCTCTAACTGCACTCATAACTCCTTGTTGTGAGCTTCATGTCATGAGCTGAGCTTCCAGTACTCTTCTTTTTTGTCTCTGAAAATTATTGCAAGAATGTCTTCCATTTTTCTTAAAACCAACAGATGAGTGAGACTATTCAGAATCTATCTCACTCCCTCTGGCTTATTTCACTCAGCATAATAGATGCCATGTATATCCATGTATAGGAAAATTTCATGACTTCATCTCTCATGATGCTGCATAATATTCCTTTGTATACATGTACCTCATTTTCTTTAGCCATTCATCTCTTAAAGGGCATCTTGGTTGTTTCCAGAGTCTGGCTATTGTAAATAATGCTGCAATGAATATAGGTGTAAGGAAGGGATTTTTGTATTGTATTTTTGTGTTCCTAGGGTATATCCCCAGGAATGGTATAGCTGGATCATATGGGATTTCAATTTCCAGTTTTTGGAGAAATCTCCATATCGCTTTTCATAAAGGTTGGACTAGACAGCATTCCCACCAGCAGTGGATAAGAGTTCCTTTCTATCCACATCCCTGCCAGCACTGCTTGTTCTCATTCTTTGTGATGTGTGCCAATCTCTGTGCTGTGAGAATGTACCTCATAGTTATTTTGATTTGCATTTCATTGGTTATTAGTATGTGGAACATTTTTTCATGTGTCTTTTGGCCATTTGTATTTCTTTTTTTGTCAAATTGTTCATTTCTTTTCCCCATTTTTTTATGTTATTAGATGTTTTTTTTTTTTCTTGAAAAGTTTCATCAGTGCCCTCTATATTTTGGATATTAGGCCTTTATTTGATGGGTATTGGGTAAATTGTTTCTCCACTCAGTGGGTGGCTTTTATATCCTGGGCACTGTTTGTTTTTTGTTTGTTTGTTTTTGTTTTCTTCGGGCCACACCCATTTGATGCTCAGGGGTTACTCATGGCTAAGCGCTCAGAAATTGCCCCTGGCTTGGGGGGACCATATGGGACTCCAGAGAACAAACCGGGGTCCTTCCTTGTCTAGCACTTGCAAGGCAGACACCTTACCTCTAGTGCCACTGGGCACTGTTTCTTTTGAGGTGCAGAGGCTTCTCAGTTTAATATATTCCTAACTGTTAATCTCTGTTTTCACTTGTTTGTAGAGTGCAGTTTCCTCCTTGAAGATGCCTTTAGTCTCAATGTCATGTAGTGTTTTACCTATGTTTTGTTCTATATACCTTATGGTACCAGGTATGATATCAATTCTTTAATCCATTTGGATTATATCTTCATAAGTGATCTTAGCTGGGGGTCTAAGTTCGCTTTTTTGCAAGTGACTAGCCAGTTGTGCCAACACCACTTGTTGAAGAGGCTTGCCTTTCTCCATTTAGGATTTCTTGCTCCTTTATAAAAAATTAGGTGATTGTATGTCTGGGTACTCAAGCCTATTCCACTGCAATGAATCCTTTTCCCAAGGATTGTGTTAGTTATTTGAGGGTGTTTATTGTTCCAAATGAATTTCAAAAGTGTTTGATCCACTTCTTTGAAGAATATCATGGGTATCTTTAGAGGGATCACATTAAATCTGTATAAAGGTTTGGGGAGTATTGCCATTTTAATGATGTTAATCCTGCCAATCCATGAGTAGGGAGTGTGTTCCATTTCCGTGTGTACTCTCTTATTTCTTGGAGCAGGGTTTTATAGTTTTCTTTGTATAGGTCCTTCACGCCTTTGGTCAAATTGACTCCAAGATATTTGAGTTTGTTTGACACTAATGTGAATGGGGTTGTTTTCTTAATGTCCATTTCTTCCCTATCATTATTGGTGTATAAATAGGCTATTGATTTCTGTGTGTTAATTTTGTAGTCTGCTACATTGTATATGGTTCTATTGTTTCTAGAAGCTTTTTGGTAGAGTCTTTGAGGTTTTCTAAGTAGAGTATCATGTCATCTGCATACAGTGAGAGCTTGACTTCTTCTTTTCCTATTGGATGCCCTTGATAACTTTTTCTTGCCTAATCGCTATAGCAAGTACTTTCAGTACTATGTTGAAGAGGAGTGGAGAGAGCAGACAACCTTTTCTTGTACTAGAATTTAGAGGGAAGTCTTTTAGTTTTTCTCCATTGAGGATAATATTTGCTATTGGATTGTGGTAAATGGCCTTGACTATATTGATAAAGATTCCTTTCATTCCCATCTTGCTGAGAATTTTGATCAAGAATGGGTGTTGAACCTTATCAACAGCTTTTCTGTGTCTATTGATATGATCATGTGATTGTTATTTTTCTTGTTGTTGATGTTGTGTATGATGTTGATAGATTTATGGATGTTAAACCATCCTTGCATTCCTGGGCTGAAATCTACTTGATTGTAGTGAATGATCTTCTTCATGAGGCATTGTAGCCTATTTGCCAGGATTTTGTTGAGGATCTTTACAACTGTGTTCATCAGAAATATTGTTCTGTAATTTTCTTTTTTGGCAGCATCTCTGTCTGCTTTTGGCATCAAGGTCATGGTGGCTTCCTAAAAGCTGTTTGGAAGAGTTTCTGTTTTTTCAATTTCATGAAAGAGCCTGGCTAGAATTGGCAGTAGTTCCTCTTGAAAGGTTTGAAAGAATTCATTAGTAAATCTATCTGGGCCTAGGTTTTATTTTTGGGCAGAATTTGATTACCATTGCAATTTCCTCAATAGTGATGGGGGTGTTTAGATATGCTACATCCTCCTTACTTAACTGTGGAAGGTTATGAGTCCAATAATTAATTCATTTCTTCCAGGGTCTCACGTTTAGTGGCATCGAGTTTCTCAAAGTAGTCTCTGATTACCCTTTGGATCTTTGCAATATCTGTAGTGATCTCCCCCTTATCATTTTTAATACTGGTTATCAAGTTTCTCTCTCTTTGTGAGTTTTACCAATGGTCTATCAATCTTGTTTATTTTTTCAAAAAAAGAACTTATACTTTCTTTGATCTTTAGGATTGGTTTTTGCATTTCCACTTCATTGATTTCTGCTCTCAGCTTTGTTCGTTCCTTCTGTCTCCCTTATTTTGGTTCCTCTTATTGATCATTTTCTAATTTTATAAGGTGCATAATTAAGCTGTTCAGGTATGCCCCTTTTCTTCCTGATGTGTGCTTGCAAAGTTATAAATTTTCCTCTCAGAACCGCTTTTGCTGTGTCCCATAGATTCTGATAGTTTATGTCTTCGTTATCATTTCTTTCCAGGAAAGTTTTGAATTTCTCTTTGATTTCATCTAGGACCAACTGGTTGTTCAGTAGCAGGCTGCTTAATTTCCAATTGTTAAAGTTTTACTTCTGTGCCCCTTTGTAGTTCACATCTGATTTTAGAGCCTTGTGGTCAGCAAATGTAGCTTGAAAAATTTCTATACTCTTGATATTATGGAGGTATGTTTTATGTACCATCATGTGGTCTATCCTGGAGAATGACCCATGTACATTGGAGAAGAATGTATATCCAGGTTTCTCAGGATGGAATGTCCTATATATATACTAGTTATCTCTCTTCCATTTCTCTTTTCAGGGCTAGAATACATTAGTTGGGTTTCTGTTTTCTTTCCTGTTTGATTCAAGGCCAGATTTTATTTAATTATGTTATGGGGCACACATAAAGGAATCCAGTATATGGGCACTGTGTCATTTTTAGTAATTAAATGTATGAAAATATGCAAATGAAACAAACACCTTTATTCCTCTCAGATATTAGTAGTTTAATACTTGAACTCCTGTTCCTCAAGTTAATGATGAATTATGAAGGGAATTATAGAAAATTTCAAGTGTCACTCTGCCAAGTGTGACTTATTTAGAATTATTTCAAAAGAATTTGTGTGGATAGACTCCTAACCAGATATTTTAGAGTCACTTCTGCATTTTGTACATTTTATATATAATGTACATATATTTACTTCTCATCATTTTGGCTGCCAGTTTTGGAAACAGAAAATATGAGTTGTCCTCAGCTATGAATTGTAGGGCCCAAGCATGAGACTCCCAAGATACATTAGTTGTAGATGCAGTTGTAGTTCTTCTGAAGTTTAGTTTGATTATATAAACTGAAGTCTGGGCCCAACCCTCCATCATGTAGGCCTGATGGTATCCAGGCCTGACAGTGTAGTACTTGGGGGCTACCAGGACTATCCCCTGTAGTGCCATGTCAGTGACTGAACTCAGGGCCTTGTACTTGCCAGACACATGCTCTACTTCCTGGGCAACCTATTCAGGCTTTAAAGTGCTCTTTTAAGATCAGGATTTTCAAGAAAAATATTAAATTTTTAAGCATTTTTTGGGGTTGGTTTTGAGTCATATTTAAGGGACTATTCCAGCTCTGTGTTCTGTGTTCTGAGGTCACTTCTGACATTGTTCATTGAAGTAAGTAGTGCTAGAAATTGAACCAGGATCTTCAGCAATGCAAATCCTACATGGATACCAGTTTAGCATGTAGAATGGGAATATTTACCTTAGAGGATAGAATATGAAGAATCATATTTTTAGTAGAAGTTTGACTTATGTGGACTGGGCACATCCTTGGCATTGGGGTGTGAGGATGCAGGATCCTGCAACATTGTCTGATATTAAACCAGTAGGTACAGCTCTTGGCCAGAATATAAGCATGTAAGCTCTATAAGTAATGGGTTTCTCATGTTTGTTGATTCACTGATGTTTCCTGCTGCCTGCTGCCTGCTGCCTCAGTCAACCAATGTCTTTTTTTTTTTTTTTTTGGTTTTTGGGCCACACCCGGTAACGCTCAGGGGTTAATCCTGGCTATGTGCTCAGAAATTATTCCTGGCTTGGGGGACCATATGGGAAGTGGGGGGGGAATCAAACCAAGCTTGTCCTAGGTTAGTGCATGCAAGGAAACACCCTACCACTGTGCCATTGCTCTGGCCCCAACCAATGAGCTTTTAACCGTTGTTGTGCACTCACTGAATATTTTTAGAAGAGCCAATAACTTTGGTAAGATAATCTTTTCTATTTTATCTCAATTAGAAGATCCATCAAGTACTTAGACTCTTTCTGCAGCAGAGACTTGAGAAGTCACTGTCTTACTTCAAGACTTGCTTCATTTGAGAAACTAAGAGAAAAAAAGTGTCATTCAAGTCACTGTTTATTTTGTGGCTTTGCAACAGAGTCCCTGATAAATTACTGGGTTACTCTATAATGCTCTTGCATAGACAGCTTGGTTTTCTTGTCACTCGGTGTGAGATATATCATTAACAAGATCCTATGAAGCAGGATGTGGAATTTGGTAAGCATTCTGGAAAGGTCTCAGTGCAGGCATTTAACTATGAGTAATGTGCCTTATATGAGTTTTCTACCTTGAATTGGGATAGCACCTGCCATTTTTTTCTATTAATGTTCAATGAGCAAACAAGGGAATGCCAGGCAACGTCAATGTCTGACATAAGGCTCTCTTACTCTTCCATGCTAATGAAGACCATGCCTAAAAATTGTGGAATATTTTTCAAGAAAATGTGTACTTGTACAGTTTGTTGCTGACTTTGCTTTATAAATGGGACTTGTTAAAGACCTTTGAGTAGGGATGGTGGTTTTTTTTGGGGGGGGCGGGGTTTGGTTTTTGAGTCACACACGGCAGTGCTCAGGGGTTACTCTTGGCTCTATGCTCAGAAATTGCTCCTGGCAAGCACGGGGGACCATATTGGATGCCAGGATTTGAACCACCGTCCTTCTGCATGCAAGGCAAATGCCCTACCTCCATGCTATCTCTCAGGTCTCAAGACTGGTGGGTTCAATTTGACTTTGAGAAACTGCCTAAGTATTTGCAAACTATCTCTCTCTGACTCTTTAACTATGTCCTTCAAATGGGAAGTCAGTGTGGCAGTCACAGGAGAGAAGACCACCAGGAGATCTAAGCTCATCTCTTAACTTTTTAGTGTGTGTGTGTGTGTGTGTGTGTGTGTGTGTGAGTTTCACAATTTCACAATTCTCAGGGTTTAGGCATCACTCCTGGTGGAACTTGGGTGCTGCATGTGATGCTGGGGATCATACTTGGGTTGGCTGCATGCAATGTGAGGACCATATCTTCATTATCTTTCTAGACCTAAGCTCATTTACTAATTTAGAGCTACTTTCTCATCAGAGTTAAATTTTAAAAGAATTTTAAATTCTTTTTATTCTGTGATATTATTCTGTGAGTTATTCTATAATAACTCAAATACATAGAAAACTCAGATTGCAAACACATGGCTAATTATCAAGACTGAGATGCATTTGATTTCACACATACAGTTTAATATTTACCAGAATATACAGATACACTCCTGAGTCCATCAAGTCAAAGATGGGTTATGTTCTGTTTCTTTGGCCTGCATTCTTTTCTTCCTTGGAAGCAATTAAATTATCTTCGTGGGTTAGTATTCACAAAATATTGTAAATGTGTAAATAATATGCTATTTTCAATAAATTTTTAATAGACTACTTGTCATAAAGGCTCATGTTTTCTTCATCTTAATGTAGAAACAGATCTTGCCATTCATTCAGAAAAATACTTTCTCAGTTATTAATAAAATACATACTGAACAAAATCAATTAATTTTAACAGGGGGGTAATTTTTGGGACTTCCCTTCCTTTTGAAAGGCAGATCTAAGCAGTTTCTGAAACTCTTAGTTCCATGGCAGTTGATCATTTTGTGTAATACTTGTTTCTATCTACTGTCATTTCCTTACCGGACACTACTCTTCTTCAGTGATGTTACTCATGTCTTATTGCCTCTGAATGTTATTTGAGAAAAGTGTCTTATACATGATTGGTTTAAATAGTTCTTTGGTGAATGAAGACATTATCTTAGCAAAATAAGAGACTTGGATTTGCTGCTGTGGTTATTATCAAGTTATATTGGAATGGTGTTGAAGAGTTTATGTCTTTTTAGATGCTGGTTAAATATTTATGATGGCAAGAGAAACCTGCAAGAAAAGCCACCCATTCTTTGTTAAGTAAGGAGGACATAGGCACCCAGTTTGGAGTTTGTGCTTATAAACTCAATAGCCCTGAATTTTGTGACCACACTTTGATTATCTTCATTAGTTTTAGTACAAGAGAGAAGATAGAGGATGAGGGTGAATTTGAGAGCTTTACCTCTCAGGTGGAAGGGAGCTTAGAATCACTGGGAGGGAATAGAATGAGTGCACAGGAAAATCCAGGGGGGTACCTAGCCATGAGAGGTTCTTTGTTATGAATGAATGAAGAGGGATTGAGTGAGAATCAAGTTGACATTAGGTTTTAGGGAACCAATTCTTTATTCAAGATAACTTTTGGGTTATACTTATATTATACAGGGGTCTCAAACTCGCGGCCTGGGGGCCATTTGCGGTCCTCCTTTGTGGCCCTGCCTTAGAGGAATCTTTTATTGTTTTGTTTTGTTTTAGTTGTTTGGGTCACATCCCCCAATGTTCAAGGCTTACTACTGACTTTGCACTCAAGGATCACCCCGACTTTGCTCCTGTGGACCCCAGATAAAATAGTTTGAGACCCCTGAAACTTTTGAGTTATAAAGTCAACTTTTTGAGTAACACTTGGGGGTGCTCAGAGGTTATTCTTGAATCTGTGCTTAAAAATTACTCCTGGCAGGCTCAGGTGACCATATGGGATTCTGGGGATAGAACCCAGGTTGGCTGCTTGCAAGGCAAACAACCTACCCACTGTGCTATTACTCTGGCCTCTCAAGGAACTTTTGAGACTTCCAAGACATATTGTTCTGGTCATTCTCCTTCTCCTCTTCTTTTATTGTATGTGCTGTATCATTTTGCTGATAATTGACCTTGTGGATATAAACTGATAAAGAGTTGGTATGGTATGGTGATCTTGTAGAACAGGTCTTCTTTTATTCCCTGCATTGCATTTTAACTTCTTAGCAACAGAATGCTTTATTTAATCTACCTGGCTTTCTCAGCATTTCCTTAGGACATTAGCCAAGGAAATCAAGCAACAACTCTAAAAAGCCACATCACTGTGAGTTATACATTCAGATGTCAGAATAGCATGATTCCAGTTCTAGCAGGTGGGCACCATATGCAAAGTTGTGTCTTGCCGAGAAGAGTCTGGTTTAAGACTACTTTCATGACAGGGACTGGTACTTACTCAAGCCTTGTGCTAGTGGACATAGGGATAATGTCCAGATTTCTCAGCAGCAGTGAGATTCCTTCACCATATGCATATTCCTGTAATAAATTTCTGCCATAGTATATGTACTCAGGCTTAGCTGTATATCTGCTTTCTGATATTTACATTACAATAGTGGGGAACATAAAATGGAATCAGATATGATTTCTGCTTTTTAAATTTTGTTGAATAATGAAATAAACTACCATGTAAGGTATTTCAAACAGATGGTTTAAAGCAACATTTTAAAACAATTTTATACCTGTACTAGTCTTTGGATCAGCAGTTGAAAAATCACTGGTTTAAAGAAATTTTACAGGATGCCATGATGTCAGGAAACTCACATGTCCCACTCTTGATTTTTCATAAATTAGGATGTTTGGGGATCAATCAATATTAATTGATAATAGTACTATAAGTTTGAAGTACAATGACAAGATTTTCTATGTAAATATAATTTTACAAACTCTAATAACTATAATCAAATTATACTCAGTACATAGTATATAGGGAAACATTAATTTATGAAGATATTTTTGATAAAAGGGATATAATTGGTGATAAAATATAGGTAGTAAGAATGGTTTTCCAGGAGGCATTTAAGAATGCCTGCTGACTTTTTCCCAACATTCTTTTTTCCAAATTTCATTTTATTGTAACCATTGCAATCTAAAAAGTTCTTCATAGCTGAATTTCAGATATACAGTGAATCTGTGCCATTATCACCACCAGTGTCAACATTCCTCCACCAGTGTTCCCGGAGTGCATCACCACCCTTTGCTTCCTAGCCTGTTAGTATAACAGGTTAATTTTAAGTTTAGATTATTAAAGTTTAGGTCTCTTTATTTTACTGTTGTTGACTTCGGCTTGGATATTTTGTTCTGTCCTGTTTTTACTCTGCCGATGCATGTGTCCTCATTCTTCTGTTCTTTTCTGCTTAATTTTTTAGAAAAATGCAGAAATATGAGGTAAAACAGAGTAATCTGTGTCCCAAGTTTCTATAAAAAAGGCAGGGTCCCCTATTTAAAAGATAGAAAAGAAGAAAAGAAAAGAAATGGGGTTGTAGTATCTTTTGCGTAGGTGCACCAAACATTGGGGAAGATAAAAAGGAAAAACCTTTAGCCTAAAAAGAGGGAGACCCTATTTATGAAGCATTGTGCCATAATACCAACCACAGGCTCTGGGCATACGAAGTTGTTGAACCCCAAAGTCTTTCTTTATGGTCCCCAGTAAAAGTTCTCCTCAATCATTATTGTCACAGTCAGGTTTCTGTGTCAGGGAGTGTCTTCTGGTCTCTTCTCACTATTAGGTGACAATGCAGGGAATCCTGCCCTGAAAGCAAGTTGTTGCTGTTTTCCAAGCTGTTTTCTACTACTTCCCTGGTAGAAGTTTGATTCCTGGTGTTGTTTTAGAAAACTATGCTAGTTCCAAAATGGGGTCCAAGGTTTAGGGGTGAATGGCTGATGTCTGACTGACTGAAGCCTAAGTCAAGTCACTATGACAAATGTTCAGGGTGAAAGGCCACCCCCCCTACACTATAAAATTTATGAGTTCCTATCTGTATTAGATAAGAACTTCTTTCTATATGTAAGAGTTCCCCATTTTTATGAGCCTATGCAAAAAGGGACAATGCTATATCATACTACTGGTGTATATAGGGATAAAAATGACAAGCTAAACAGTCCTTATAACCTGATTATAACATGAACTCAGAACCAAAGAGAAATTTGTCTACTAGAATTTCCTACTAAGCAAATGCAAACAAAGGGATGGGGAAACTACATCTACATAAGAAAATACACAATAAGAATTATACCTATTAAGGAAATATATATATATATATAAAGTAATATATGAAGGAAATATACATATCTCCTTTAAGTCTTTTGAAGTAGTCTGGAGGGACCATATAAAATCCAGAGGACAACTGTAACCTATAACTTGGTCTTATGGAGTATGAAAAACGACTCCCAACAGTCATGGATCAGGAAATGTCCTTGAGCTGAGGGTCTCTGAAAAGCCAAATCTGGTAGTGAATAACAGTACAAAATGAAGGGAGGTGGGAGAAAAAAGGCCACCAATACCAAAGCAGCAACAGTGGTAGCAACAGCTTCTTGGGCCAAGGCACGGTGGGCTGGGAATATGCCTTTTTGCTCTGGGAGGTGGCTGGCAGCTTGTTGGCATTGGGGGAATGTTCTGGTTCCTGAGGAATTAAGAACTGAGCATAAAAAGGGTTAAACAGAAAGAAATAACAAATAGGGGTTAGCAAGTGAAAGAACAGAAAAGGATTTGTAGAGTGGTAAGAAGGGTAGGGGGAAAGGAAGAGTTATATATAACAGGAGAAGGACAATATACAACATAGACATTATGCATGTTACTGATGGACATTAGACAGACATTGAGGTGGCCAACACATATACTTATGCACATACATAGACAAATAATAAAGATCCATCCTTAGGTTGCAGTTGAAAAACTGACCCAGGTTGAGTAGGTCAGACCACTTAAAAATATAAAGCTGGCAAGTCAGATGGAAAGGTTTTCCATTTCAGAGGCAAATCATCATTTGTGAGGGTAAACTTTACTGAAGCAAGACTTCCTGGGTTGGATTGTGCACAGAGAATTCTTAAAACAATTATAATTTTCAAGTCTGGAATACTAAGTAATTTGATTACAATCAAGGTAAAAGGAGTACACACCATGAACTATCACTAGCATCCAGGTTCCTTTCCTGAAACAAGCTGAAATCATGGGCATTCTGATATAATAGTAATCTAGCTTGAATTGAAAATAAATCACAATAACATGCTCAGTGAATGATCACGGTATCAAGAGTCTATGGCATAGAATAGATACCTATTCCAATGATATCTGTGAGCATAAACATTAGATCATATTAGCAGGCATAGACAAATGGAAAATAAATACATTAGAATCTTTATCAAGACATTTTATTAATGAGCACTGTTTTTTGAGTCTAATATAATTTAGCACTGCAGTGAAAAGTAGGTTGACCAATGTATATCTATAAGAACCACGTGAACATAAAGATTAAAGAGGCATATTAAAATTCAGACACTAAAGCATTTTTATAGTGAGCACTATAGTGGGAGTCCATGGCTTCCAAATGCATTTTGCAACTGTTTATGTAGATAAAAGCATTAGAACATTATTATAGATATCTATAAAGAGCTCTTGATTGAACACATCTTAATCTAAACAGCTGTATCTGTTGCTTTAGGTCTCTTTGAAGTATAGAAAAGAGTATAAGCCTTTGTGTTTCTCCTCTTCCACTCAGTTTCTTCCCTTCTGCTTGCTATACTCTAGGGCCAACAGTATTAGATACAACTACTGTTTAGACCATTGTGTTTCTTCATGTATTTATTATAAATACCACATATAAGTGATATTATTCTGTATTTACCCTTCTTCTGACTAAGTTAATTTAATATATCTTCTAGTTCCATCCATGTTGTTGAAAATTGCATGATTGCATCATTCCTTATAGCCATGTAGTATTCCATTGTATATATGTACCACATCTTCATGATCCACTCTTCTGTTGTTGGACATCTAGGATGATTCCAAGTCTTAGATATTGTATTGAGTACTGCAATGAATAGCAGTGTGCATACATTCTTGGGTGAATGCTTTCATGGAGATAGATAACCAAAAGGGGGATTCCTGGATTATATGGCAGCTCAATTTTGAGTTTAATGAGACCTCTCCATACAGTTTTCCCTAGGTGTTGGATCAGGCAGCATTTCCACCAGCATCTTTCTCACCACATCCTGCACAGAGATTGTTCCCAGTATTTTTGATGTGTGCCATTCTCACTGGCGTGAGAGTAAATTTCATTGTTGTCTTGATTTGGATTTCCCTAATGATAAGTGGTGATGAACATTTTTTCATGTATCTGTTGGCCATCTCTTTGTCTTCCTCAGAAAAATGTTCATTTCCTCTTCCCATTTTCTGACAGGGTTTTTAGGTTTTGTGGAGTTAACTTTTGTATATCCTAGATATCAAACTTTTACGTGATGTGTGAATGCAAATATTTTCTCCTATTCAGTTAGCTGCTTTCTAATTTCAGTCTGTTTTTCTTTTGCCATACAGAATTTTTTAATTTGATGTAGTCTCATTTATTTAGGTTTGATGCTATAGGTCTTGCTTTTGGCATCCTCTCATTGAAGCCCACTTTGAGTGAATATTTAAATAAAGTGTGAGATATGGATCAATCTTTAATTTCTTTTTTTTTTTTTTTTGGTTTTTAGGTCATACCCGGCAGTGCTCAGGGGTTACTACTGGCTCCATGCTCAGAAATTGCTCCTGGCAGGCACAGGGGACCATATGGGGCACCGGGATTCGAGCCGATGACCTTTTGCATGAAAGGCAAACGCCTTACCTCCATGCTATCTCCCGGGCCCAATCTTTAATTTCTTACACCTGGTTGTTCAATTATTCCAATACCATTTTGTTGAAGAGACTGTCATTGTTCAGGTTCATATTTGACTCCTTTGTCAAAGATTAGTTGACTTGGGGGTTTGTCACTGGGTATTCTATTTTGACCCATTGGTCTGAAAATATAAGTCTTTATTCTAATACCATGCTGTTTTGATCACTAAGGATTTGTAGTAGAGCTTCAAATTATGTAATGATGGGGCCAATGATGTGAGCAGTGGTACAAGCGGTAGGGCATTTGTCTTGCATGCACTAACCTAGGATGGACAGCAGTTCTATTCCCCCAGTGTCCCATATGGTCCCCCAAGCCAGGAGCAATTTCTGAGTGCATAGCTAGGAGTAACCCCTGAGGGTCAACGAATGTGGCCCAAAAACCAAAAAAAAAAAATATGTCATGAGATGCCTCCCACTTTCTTGCTTTTCTTTTTTTCAATATAGATTTGTCTCTCCTAGGTATTTTATGGTTCCACACAGGTTTATTGTTCTACGTCCTTGAAGAATGTTGTCTGAATTTGAATAGGGATTGCATTGAGTCTGTATAGTAGTTTAGGTAAGATGGTCATTTTGATGCTATTAATTCCTCCAATTCATTAGCATGAGATGTTTTTCCATTTCCTTAGGTCTCCTTCAATTTTGTTCCGTAGTATAGGTTTATGAACTCTCCTATTAGGTTGATTTCTAGGTTACTTGATAGATTTGGACATTATTTTAAATGGGATAGACTCTTTGATCTCTTTCTTCTCTGAGTTGTTATTTGTACAAAGGAAGGCAACTGTCTTTTGTGTATTGACTTTATTGCTGGCTACTTTACTGCTTTGGTTTATTGTTTCTAGGAGCTTTTCTGTGGACTCTTTGGGGGTTTTCTATGTATATCACTATGTCACTTGCAAAAACAGTTTGACTTCCTCTTTTCCAATTTGGATTCCTTTGATTTCCTTTTCTTGTTTGATTGCTGTTGCTAGGACTTCTGATTCAATGTTGAATAAGATTATAGACCATGGAACCCTTGTCTAGTGCCTGACCTTAGTGGAAATGCTTTCAGTTTTTTGCCATTAAGAATAATGTTGGATATGGGATTTTTATAGATAGCTGTTACTATCTTGAGGAAGGTTCCTTTCAAACCTATTTTATTGAGGGTTTTCATCATGAATTGGTGTTGGCTTTTGCCAAATGCTATCTCTGCATAAATTGATGTGATCATGTGTTTTTATCCTTCCTTTTACTGAGATGGTGTATGATGCTGATTGATTTGCAAATATTGGATCATCCTTGCATCCCTGGAAGGAAACATGCTTGGTCATGATGTGTAATCTTTTTGATATGTTGTTGGACTTGGTTTGCTAAGATTTTGCTAAGGATTTTTGCATTCATGTTCATTAGTGAGATTGGTTTATAGTTGTCTTTCTCAGTGGTGTCTGTCAGCTTTGGGAAGGCGCATGATATCAGTCTCATAGAAGGTATTAGGAGGATTCCTGTATTTTCAATGCTTTGGAAGAGTCTAAGTTTCAGTGGTAGTAACTCTTCTCTGAATGCTTGATAAAATTTACTTGTAAGCCTGTCTGGTCCTGAAATTTTATTGTTGTGGAGTTTATTAATTGCTTCTTTAACTTCCTTATTTTGTTATTGGGCTTTCTACTTCCTTCTCTTTCAGTATTGGGAGCTGACATTTTTCCAGTAATATTTGCATTTATTCTAGGTTCTCTAGCTTAAATGAGTATAGTTGCTCATAATAAACCCTCTTGATGTCTTTGATTTCTTGGCGTTCTGTTATAATCTTTTCCCTTTCATTTCTGATCTGATATATTTGAGCGTTTTCCCTTTATTTCCTTGTGAGTCTTGCAAACAGTTTGTCTATCTTGTTTATTCTTTCAAAACACCAGCTCCTGGTCTTGTCAATTTTGTTATATATATTTTTTTGTTTCTATATTGTTGAATCCTGCCCTGTTTTTCATTGTTTCTTTTCTTCTGCTTGTGTTTGGACTTCTTTGCTTTTGGTTTTCCAGATATTTAAGGTGTCCCTTTAAATTGTTGCCATGGTCTTTTTCTTCTTTCCTAATGTAGTCCTGTATTGCTATGGTTTTCCCCTTAATTACTGATTTTGCAATAAATTTTGGCAATTTGTTTTTCATTATCATTTGTCTCAAGGAATCTCTTTATTTCTTTCTTGAGTTCCACTTTCATTCAGCTGTTGTTGAGCAGCATGTTGTTTAGTCTCCAGATATTTGTTAGATTCTCCCCACATCTTATTTTTACAATCAATCTTGATCTCTGTGGCATTGTGGTCTGATAGGGTGGTTGTTATCAATTTTACAATTGTGATTTTATGTAGGTTAGACTTGTGCCCTAAAATATGGTCTATCCTGGAGAAAGTCCATGTGCACTTGAGAAGAATGTGTATTCTGTCTTTAGAGGATAAAAGGTCCTGTATACATCCATTAGTCCTAATCCTTTTAGTTTTTCACTTAAGACTCTTATGTCCTTGCTAATGTTCTGCCTAGTGGATCTGTCTAGTGGTGATAATGGTGTGTTGAAATCTCCCTCTACTATCACATTTCTGTCTCTGTGATTCTCAAGGTTTGTGAGCAACAGCCTAACATATTTTGCTGACTGTACATTTGGTGCATAAATGTTGATTGGTCTAATATTTTCCTGATCAATAATAGTGTCTTTGTCTCTAAATATTTTCTTGAGGTTGAATCCAATTTAGTCTGACATAGGTATGGCTGTCCCAGTTTTTCCCCCCAGTGTTTGTAGAATTGTTTTCTATTCTTTTACTCTGAACCTGTGTCTCCACAGAACTTTTAAGTGTGTTTTCTCCAGGCAGCAGATAATTGTGTTTTGTTTCCTAATTCAACTTGCTACTCTGTGTCTTTTGATGTTTTTCCCAACATTCTAACCTACCTTCCCTAGTGAGGTTGTGCAAATGAAAGAGTGGGTCTTGATGAAGGGAACTTTGCTGTTTCACACTAGGGAGTGTCTGGTAACAATTCTGTTAATCACAGAAGAAAGCATTTTGGCATCAACTAGGTTGTCAGTATTCCCTGAAACCAGGGAAAGCCCCCAACAAAGACTCTCTTAACTCCAAACATCAGTCATGACAAGGTTGAGAAACTCTGATATGGATTAATGGTCTACATTCATTGCCATTGTTTATAAGGTTCAAAAGGAATGGTACCTGTAATAACTAAAATATATTTTGCACAAAAAAGACAGGGTGTTCTGAGATTTTCACTCCTGAATTTTGATTAATTAAAAAAACAAGAAGTATTTTATACTTTCTTAGTTCATTACTATTGAACAAGTTTCAGAGAACATGATTCATTTCTCAGGTGTTCAGCACAGATTTTGTTGCAATTATATGCCTTTCTTGGATAAAGGCATGGTTGCAGGCAGTCCTGGAAAGAGTGGCATTTTGTTTAACACACATTCTTTTTGCCTCATGGTTAGCTAAGTAGGAAACGTACTGCCAGGACTTATGGAAGTCCCTTCAAAGATTTAAAGGGAGTATTAGTTTGGGGAAGATAAGACACCTGATTCTATAGTGAGAAAAGAGGAAATAATAGGAAGTCCTGGACTCTAACATCAGCTTGTTTGCAGAGCTGAGCAGGCAAAAGCACAGCAGAACTTGACAAAGGCCCACTTGTCTGTGGCCACTAAGGAATATGCTACCGGCAAATAGCTGTACCAAAAAGAAAACTCAACACAAACCTAGAATAGCGAAATCACCTGGCATTGAGTCTTCAGAGAAAAATGAAAACTTAGTTTCATGGCAGCAGAAGCTCCAACAGATTATGGTTTCTTTAAATATGCCTTGGTGGCTTCCCATGTTTTATCCAGAGTTTTGTTTTTTAAGTACTGTAAGCGGAGTATCATAACTAACTAGGAGTTGTGGGCCCCTGAGAAGGACAGGGTAGAGAAAAGGAAGACATAAAGACTTAGGTACTGAAAAAATACACTGGGGAGAAAATCATTATTTTTCTTTTGTTCTTGATATTGTGTTGGCGATAATAGAGGGTGGTGTTTGCACTTATGGCACTGTGAATATAACTTAGCAGCAATAGGAGTCAATAGATAGTATGGGGCAGGAGAGATAGCATGGAGGTAAGGCGTTTGCCTTTCATGCAGAAGGTCATTGGTTCGAATCCCGGCATCCCATATGGTCCCCCGAGCCTGCCAGGAGTGATTTCTGAGCATGGAACTAGGAGTAACCCCTGAGTACTGCTGGATGTGACCCCAAAACCAAAAAAAAAAAAGAGAGATAGTATAGAAGTTAGAACTTGTGCCTTGTATGCACCTGAACCTGGTTTGATTTCTATACCACATTGTCCCCTGTGTATCTTTCTGTGTTGGTCTTGTTGGGTCCCAGCACCACTGGGGGAATCGAATAATCACAACACTGCAGGGTGTGAGAAGCATCACATTCTCATTCCCTGAATGACACTGACACCTTGCTATCTGAAAACCACAGGTGGAGCCACTGGGCTTTCTGCACACCACCTGGGAACCTCTCTCTGAAATACTCAGCAGCAATGCAGAAGATTCGGGCATTGTATTTGACAGTGCAGGCTGATAATTGCAGTGAAACTACTATTGCTCCATGCATTTCAGACAGGTGTTTTACCACTGAGTAAATTCCCAGAGAATTCTTATTTTAATGTCACTGAAGTACCCTCCACCACACCCAACAAGGGACTCAATCACATGAGATCAGGACCTTTTTTTGCTTTTGTTTGGGTTGGGGGGCCACGCCCAACAATGTTCAGGGGTTACTCCTGGCTATTCACTCAGAAATCACTCCTTGCTTAAGGGGCCATCTGGGAGGTTGGGGATCGAACCGAGGTCCATCCTGGGTTAGCTGTATGCAAGACAAATGCCCTACCAATGTGCTATCGCTCTGACCCAGAGATCAGGATATTTTGACCACATCTGCAAACATCATCTGACTTGCTGGTTTAAAAATTCTGACAGTCCTTATCTGGTTAAAGAAGGGATGTTAAGGAGAATTTCTAACATGTGGGTAGGTGCTAGACCTAGAGGCAGTAGGAAGTATGATGTTATCCTATCATTAAGCAGAAGAAAAACCCTCATGTGCAAGATTGCGCCTCAGTTTTCAGTTACAATGGGACACAGCTAGTGCTTGCTTAGTTGGAGATCAGGTATATTGTGGACAGTGGCCTTGATCATGAATTCAGGGTATGCCAAAATCTGCTGATTCGCCAGAGTTGACCCTAAAGTTTAGACATTCCTATTGGTTTCTCCAGGAAACCTTTCTCCAGAGTCAGCTTATAAGTTTGCAATAATGTGCAGAATTCCCAACAGTGGTGAGTTTTGATCAACTCTATTTGGAAGAATAGTATTAAAAATATAAATTTCCCAAAGGGTATGCTTAGCATTAAAGTATCAAGCAGTGGAAAGGAGAAGAGGCTCGTAAAAATGAAATTTAATTTTGCTACCGAGAAGTTTCATTCTTAGTGCTACACTTCTTAAGTATGTCTCTGAGTATTTCAAGCTTCATGTTTAGATGTTTGATTCATTTACTGTAAAATACCAGACAGGTATATTAAAATTGAAACCTCATGATGGGTGTTAAAATTTTATTTTCATAACTGTCCTTATTACAAGTGTTTGTTTTTAATCACATGAAATAATAAGATAGACTTCATATGCATTGGTTTTGGTATTCATGCCTGATTACCATGATTTTATTTTTGGATGAAATTTAAACCTTTTTATGTGCAGCTAAATGTATTTCATAGTTGCCAAGAGAAGAATCACTGTTAAATTAAAATGATAGTTTATTTGAAAGTTCAGATGAAGACTATATGACAGGAGAGAAAGTACAGGGATAATTCCCTGCATGTGGTTGACCTGGTTTTCATTTCCCTCAGTCACTTCCAGGTTTGGGCCTGAATCCCTTCTCCCCATTCCCAAATACATATTCTGAAAAATTTGAAAAAATATCCTGGCTAAAAGCGTGCTTGTTTTTGCAAGAGCTTGGAGAAGACTGAGATTATTTCCATGCTGTGATTTTTTTCCCTGTGATTTAGCACTAAGGTTTATTTCTGTACCAGCAAAAACCTTCACTTAATTTGGTACAGGACATACACAAAGGTGAACAAATGTATCTGAAGTTGAGAAATGAGAAAGCCATAATTTTTGCATAATTTAAATGTAAGGATTAGTGAAATTTTTAAATGTTATTTTTATATGTTTATATTGTTGATACATTTGGACATTGACATGGATGGAGTTTATCTTCTTTTCATATTTTGATTTATTATTTGTTTATAAATTTTAGCGGTTTAGCATCACATCTCTGTATGAGTACCATACTCAGTACATCCACCAATCAGCATTCCAGTGCTATCTTTTTGATGTTTTGGAAGAGTCAAAGGATCAATGGTATTAACTCTTCTCTGAATGTTCGCTAAAATTCATCTGTAACTCATCTGGTTCTGGAATTTTATTTTTCTTAAAAGTTCAGAATAGACACAGTCTCAGAGTAAAAAAATCCTTCAGGCAGCAGATATTTGTTTTGTTTTAAAATTCAGCCTCCTATTCTGTGCCTTTTGATGGGAGAATTTAGTCCATTGACATTTAAGAAAATTATTGACAGAAAAGGCTGTTGTACCATTATATTGTATAGAGTTGTTGGTCTTACAATTGGGAATTTGGTTTATATAATTGATCTTTGAAAGTATTTTAATCATTGGCTAATGCAGATATTGCAAGTTCATTTTTACCTGAGAATGTTATTAATCCTCCCTCCATGTAAATGAGTGGCTTGCTGGGTAGTGGACTCTAGGTTGAAAACTGCTATTATTCAATAACTTGAATTTGTCATTCCACTCTTTGCCTGAATTGCTTCAAATGGGAGATTTGGTCTGATTCTTTTGTTCTTTTTTTTTTTTTTTTTTTTTTTTGGTTTTTGGGCCACACCCAGTGACGCTCAGGGGTTACTCCTGGCCATGTGCTCAGAAGTTGCCCCTGGCTGGCCTGGGGGACCATATGGGGCACGGGGGATCGAACCGCGGTCCGTCCAAGGCTAGCACGGTAAGGCAGGCACCTTACCTTCAGCGCCACCGCCCGGCCCCGATTCTTTTGTTCTTGTTGTTGTTATTTGGATTACTATATGTCTTGGTGTTGTTTTGCTAGGGTCTATTTTGTTTGGCACGCTTTTTTCCTCTTGATTTTGTACAGTAGCCTCTTTCCAGAGAGTGTGAAAATTCTCTGCTATTATCTCCCTCAATACTTTTTTTCTTTTTCTTTTCTTTCCCTTTTTCTTTTTCTCCCCTTCTGGTATTTCTATAATTTGGAGATTATCTCTTTTGTCTTTGTTCATTAAAAACCTTACATTTTTCCCATTGTTTTGTCTCTCCTTTCTTTTTTGTCTTTTATATCACTGCTGGATTTTATTTTGTCTTCAACTTCTTCTATAAGATTTTCTACCTGTGGCTTGCTAACTTGGTTTTTAGTTCTTCCAGTTCTATTTGCATGGAATCTCTCATCTTCTGAAAGAGTTCTTTGAGTTGGTTGAATTGTTCATCTATAAAAAGCTTAATTTCACAGGCTAGTCTCCTTGATTACTATTGCTAAAACCTTAAGTTTTAATTTTAGGTCCTCATCTGTAAGACTTGGGAGTTTTGGCGGACTTGGACATTTTCAAGTGTTTCTCTCCATATTCCTAACTACAGGTGTCTTCCTAATTTACCACATTATTCTCTGCATATGGTAGGTTGGAATGCTGGAGTTTTAGGGTGTTTAAGGAAGTGATCCATTGAAATGATTGTGATTAGAAGTATATCTACTTTAGAGGTTATTTTTCTAAACAAGCATGATTGTCTAAGTATGCTAAAATATTGTAAGCTAATAAATTTTTTTTACCTGAGTTTTGTGCTGTATAGGAGAAGGAAGTGCAAAGTTCAATCTGTCTAGAAAATATGATATAGATTTAAATGTCTTCATGTGGATGTTCTAGCTTTTGCAAGGTAAAGGAGGGTTGATGGGACAGAAGGGACCCTGTCTCTGTCCAGACTCAGACCTGGGATGTGGTGCTGGACGGCAGGGAAACCTAGGCCAGCAGCTCTATTCCATCATTCAAAAAGATCCTCCTCATTATACCCACAGCCTTTTCCACTCCTTTAGTGAACCCTTCCTTCAGTGAGCAATAGTTTTCACCAAGACTTTGAGTTAGTTTTGTTGTTTTGGACATTTCCTTTGCCTTCATTACTTATATGACAAAATTAATCTTATTTAATTTACTCCCCTTAGGCTCCCTGGACTGCTGAGAACTGGTTGTGTGCACACACTTTTTTTCTGGTTGTGATTAATAGGATTTATTCTCCTTCATTTGAGGTGATTGGGCATATTCTGGCTGTATTTCTTAAAAGGCATCACTGTGATACTCAATAGCCATCACCCACCTGACCACAGTACTTCCACATCTTTTTGTAAAAAAGAATTCTAGATTCTGTGATATACAGTACTGTGAGTGGTGATATTTTATGCATAAAACATTGCAGCACCTATTCCTTCACCAGTGTTCACTTTACTTACCATTGTCCTGGTGTCTTTTTTACCCTTCTCAGATCTATTCTGCTCTTTCTCCTTGCTATTGCAATTCCTACTAAAGATAGGTTGTAATTTCTGTTGCCTTTAGATGTTTATTTCCTTACTATGTTTCTTTATATCCTACATACGAGAGAGATAGTCTGTATCTGTAACTCTCCTAATTAACATCCATCAGTATAATACTATTAATATCAATCCCCATAAAATTGTGTGGTTTTAATTTAAAATTTTTTAAATTATTTTCTTTAAATGCCTGGTTACAGGTTATTCATAATACAATTGGATCTCCCCATCAGTTACAAAGCTGTTTTTTTTTATTTTTTAAACTTTATTTATTGATTAATTGATTGGTTGTTGGGCCACATCCAGCGGTACTCAGGGGTTACTCCTGACTTTGCACTCAGAAATTGCCCCTGGCAAGCTGGGGACCATATGGGTGCCGTAAATCAAACCAGGTTCCTCTGGGTTCGGCCTCATGCAAGGCAAATGCCCTACCGCTGTGCTCTATTTCTGGTCCTACAAAGCTGTTCTTGATTGAGTTTAAGTCATATAATGTACGACACCCTTCACCACTGCACATTTCCTGCCACCAGTGTCCCCACTTTCCCACTCATTTTCCTCCCTGCCTACCTCTAGGGCAGAAATTTTCTCCTCTGCTTCTCTCTCTTTCTGTTTAGACATTTAGCTTGATATGTTGTAACTATAGGGGTATCATCCATATCATTTTATGTCCTTTCAGCATCCAGATCTTCTTTTTTCAGAGTGATCAATTCCAACTATTTAGTCATTGTGGCCCATTCTCTTCCTAACTGCAATCTCATGCTATTTGTGGCAAGCTTCTTACCATGGACGGACATTCCTGGTCCTCATGTTTATTCTATTATTACCATTATATATATATAGAATATAGAAAATATATATATATATATATGTATATATATATATATATATATATTGCTTGTTTGTTTTTTGGGCGACACTCGGTGACACTCAGGGGTTATTCCTGGCTATGTGCTCAGTAATCAATCACTACTGGCTTGGAGGACCATATGGGATGCTGGGGGATTGAACTGTAGTCCGTCCTAGGTCAGCCGCGAGCAAGGTGAATGCCCTATCTCTGTGCCACTGCTCTGGCCCCAGTACTATATTTTATCCCACAAATGACTCATTATTCTATGTCTATCCCTCTCCCTCTGACTCATTTCACTCAGCATAATAATCTCATTACATATATGTCAAAGAGTCATATATATGTCCATATATATAGTCAAAGAGTCTGCCATATTTTTCTCTCTGCCTCAGCTGTGTTCTTTAAAGAGTTCTTCTCAGGGTGTAGTGACCTGGAGTGAAACTGGCTCTTCTGGGTCAAAGAACCTACTGGGGGTACTTATATGTCTCAGTCATGCTCTTCAATGTGCTCTTCAAGGGGCACACTGACCTGGAGTGGAAATAGCTCAAAAGGAAATAGCTCAAGGACCCTGTTCTTGTATTTGTGGTTTAATCTTATAACTGAGTAGTATTCCATTGCACACATATACCATAATTTATTAATCTAGTAATTTGTTTTTGCACACTTGGGTCTTTCCCAGATTTTGACTACTGTGTATAGTGCTACAGGAAGCATAGGAGTGCAAATATATTTTAAGAATACAGTTTTAGGACTTTGAATAGATGCCAAAATATAGAATTGCTGGCTCATTTGGAAGCTCAGTTTCTATTTTTTTAAACTTTAATTTAGATTTAGATAATTTAGTTTACAAAGTTGTTCATTATACAGTGGTTTTGAGTATTTAGTGTTCCAACACTAATGCATCCACTAACGTGATCTTTTCTTCACTTTTGTCCCCTGTTTTCCATCTACTTCCCAAACCAGTGCCCTAAGTAGGCACAAAGTAATTTATTTTATATTGTTCATTACAGAAGAAATGACTAATGGATTATTGAAATATTTTTTTGAAAAAGAAAATTTCTGAAAATTGTTACATCTTGCTATGGAGTCATTAAAGTCATTGACTGAGGTTTTTCTGATTTATTTGTTGCAAGTGGAGCTTTCTGTGTATTATTTTTGTTTATTGAACTTAGTTAACTTCTATGCTCCTTTTCCATCTAAGTGTTCTGCCCCTAGTGAGTTGACAGTGTTGTGGAGCTACAGATATTAACAATGAAGCAATATAATTGAGTTGTTTGCTTTGCTGTGTCTGTGGAGTGTAGGTATAAGTGCTGAGACTTTGGTTCAGTGGGGGTTATGTCTCAGCCCGCTCCCCATCATAGAGTGCCCAGAGTTTTTCAGCCCAAAGACCTGTGTGTTTTAATGACTTGGCTTGCATTTCTTACTAGATTAGTCATAAAACTGTGAGACTGAACCTTAGTTTACTAGGTAGCTCTGTGAAATGTGGGTCAATAGTTAGTTTTTTGAGGTGTCCATTGTTATCGAGAAATATTGAACTATTTGACATACTTACCAGCATTTAAAGAGGGTGCCTTTTTCTCTAACTTGAATTTTAGCTCTATTGTTTATATACTTTGTGATGTGTACTAATTTCACTGATATGAGGTGATATTTCATTGTTATTTTAATTCAAATTTCCCTGATGATAAGTGATGCAGAGCATCTGCAAATCTTCTTTAAGGACGTTTCTGTTCATCTCCTCCCTCATTATTGGATGGTGTTGGTTATTTTATTTTTCTGAAGTTCAACCAGTGCTTTATAGATCTTGTCTATTAACTCTTTGCCACATGAGTCTAAAGGGTAAATATTTTCTCTCAGTTTGTTGGGTATTTTTTGGACACCGTTTCTTTTACTGTACAGAAGTTTCTTAGTTTGGTGCTATCCCTTTTTTTATTTTGTATCTTTTTGCTTGGCCAATGGCATTGAACCATGAAGATACCTCTATCATAGCAATGTCATGAAGTATTCTACCTATATTTTTTTCAATATGGAGAACATATGGTCTTATATTGAGTCTTGCCCTTATTACTACAGTTTTGATTACTACAACTTTATAGTATAGTTTGAATTTGGGGAGGAAGAAGCTTCTTATACTTTTTCTAGGGTTCTTTTAAGCAATTTGATGGTGGGTATTACCATAATTCAATCTATATCTATTGAATCTGTATGATGCTTTTGACCAGATTTCTTTTGTTTTTGTTTGCTTGCTTTTTAGGGGGGGCACACCCAGTGACACTCAGGGGTTACTCCTGAATATGTGCTCGGAAATCGCTCCTGGCTTGGGAGACCATATGAGACGCTGGGGGATCAAACCCTGGTCTGTCCTAGGCTAGTGCGGGCAAGGCAGACATTTACTGCTTGTGCCACTGCTCCGACCCTCAGATTTTCTTTTGATTTAATCCTTCCAATCCATGAATGGGATATGTTTCCATTTCTGTTTGTCCTCTTTTATTCCTTTTAGCCATGCTTTATAGTTTTCTTTGTATAAGTCTTTCAACTTTTTGTTAAATTGATTCTAAAGTACTTGACTTTCTAAAGCACAAAGGTGAATAGAATAGTTTTACAATTTTTCCTCTCTTCTATTTATTACTTGAATACAGAAAATCCATGGATTTCTACATATTGATTTATAGCCTTCCCCTTGACTTTGCAACTTTATTGTTTGTAGGAGCTTTTTTTGTAGACTTTTAGGTTTTCATGTTATCTTTAAATGGCGAGAATGTGAATTATATTTTTCATATTTAATGCTTTAATAGCTTAATCACCTGATTGCGATGAAAAGGGATTTCAATTCTATATTAACTAGTATTTGTGAGAGAGGACAATGCTTTAAAAATGTTAACAAATTTCACATGAAGTATTTTTTTCTAATTATGCATTTGTTCCCCTATTTGAGGAGTCATGTGAATAGGGGAGTAATGTCATGTCTAATATGAGAGTATACTCACATTATCTGGCTTGCAGAACATACGGGGCCTCTTCACTAGGACACTTTCCAAAGTGACCATGTCCAAAGTGGGTACATTGTGAGGCTCATAAATCTCTATTGAATGGAGATGAGAGGTGAAACTCTGAAACAGACTGAGCTTTATAAATTTTGCTCTTGGGAAAGACCCATACAGCTTTTTTTTTTGGGGGGGGGGTCACACCCGGCAGTGCTCAGGGGTTACTCCTGGCTCCATGCTCAGAAATTGCTCCTGGCAGGCACGGGGGACCATATGGGGCACCGGGATTCGAACCGATGACCTTTTGCATGAAAGGCAAACGCCTTACCTCCATGCTATATCCCGGGCCCCAACCCATACAGCTTTTTGACATGCCATGTGACTGTTGAGCTGAGCTATCCTAAGAAAGCAGTAGGAGTTGACACCTGGCATTTACACACTCCAACACTTTTACAGCATGTGTTTGTGGCTAAGTACAATCCATATAAAATAGTAATTCTGTGAATGTTATGAATTAAATAAAACTAATCTTCATAAAATGGGTCAGTAGTTTTTAGAAATAGAAGTTGAGGGCTGGAGAGATAGTACATCGGATAAAGCATTTGCTTTTCATATAGCTTATCCTGATTCAATCCCTGGCACCACATAGGGTCCCTTGAGCCCTATCAGGAGTGATACCTGAGCACTACTGAGTGTGGCCTCTCTCCACAAAGCCCTTGAATAAAAATAACTCAGTAGTGATTATCATATGAACATGAGAAAGTAAAATAACATTAAGAAAGTAGAATTTATATTTTCTATTGATCCTCCTGTGAAAAATTCCTTAGCAAAGTTAAAAAATGATAATTCCATTCTGTTAGACAAAAATTTGCCCAAAACTCAAGACCTTCAAGATGATTTGAAATAGCTGTTTATAATTATTGATGTACCAGTGTACCTTGTCCCAATAAAATCATATGTCTTGTTATATTATTTTATTAATTCATTTTAATTATTAATGATCATAATAATTTTTAGTTTGCAAATAAGCAAATTGAGGAAATATCATCTAAGATACTTAAGATATCTGCTTAAGAACTTTATTTCCGCTCCATGAGGGTCACTAATGTCTAGTCCCAAGTGTGAGAGATTTTGAGAAAAATATAAAGCATACAAACTTCCAGAATTAGAATTTGCATCTCAGCAAGCTTCCCAGCTGCTTTGTAGGCCATTACAGTTTACAAAACACTCTGGAGGCATATTTCATGACATATTGCTTCTATGCTTTTGAAGTCAGGGATTAATTACCTTACCAAAAAATTATGGCACTAAACAAGTTTATTTTGTGACTAACAAATTAGAACTTTGAAAGCTCACTTCCTCTGAGACCACAGTGCCTCTGAGTAAAGCTAAGCATTCCTTCCTAGAGACCAGAGTGGCAGTACTGAGCAGTAAGGCGCTCAGTACCTTGCTGGCGCTAGCCTGGGACAGACCGCGGTTCCATCCCCAGGTGTCCCATATGATACCCCAAGCCAAGAGTGATTTCTGAGGGCATAGCCAGGAGTAACCCTTGAGTGTCACCGGGTGTGCCCCACCCAAAAAAAGAATTCCTTCCTTCTTGGTGTGTGCAGACTTGGGAATGTATGAGTCAGGAGTAGCTGGGGGTTCATCCCACTTCCTCCCCTCTGAGTCTAGGTTTTGTGAATCCAAGAAGATTATGTGATGGGTAACTATCAATTTCCTATCCTAAGATGTTATTTGACATTTTGTTAATATTGCTCCTAAAAGACATTGAAAAATCATAAATGTTTTCACATTTTTCAAAAGAAAGTGAAAATGAATGAGGCACATCATACATTTTTTTCTTTTTGGGTCACTCCCTGTGACATTCAGGGGTTACTCCTGGCTATGCACTCAGAAATTGCTCCTGGCTCAGAGAACTATATGGGATGCAGGGGATCAAACCAAGGTTCATCCTGGATCAGCTGCGTGCAAGTTAAACACGTTATCACTGTGCTATCGGTCTGGCCCTATTCTCATCCTACATTTAAAAAAAGTTACCTAGATGGTTATAAAGATTGATATACATATTTTTAAAATAAAAATAGTTTCATTATCTTCTCAATCTTGCCAATGGAATAAAATTTCAAGGTGTTCTGAGACCCTCAAGGCTTTGGAGAACAGCAGCTGAGACCATGGCTTTCCTGGGACAGACTCACTGTGGTTCTGGCTTCCTCCAGGAACTCTGGTCACCACTTTTCTCTTGGTTTCTTAGTATCGGGTTGCTGATGAGTTTTAGCTTCTCTCTTTATTGTCCCATACTTCCCAGTCGGTTTCTCAATGTTTCTTTCATTTGTGAGATCAGATCTCTACACTGATTCCCTGTGAAAGCTACTTAAAAAGGATTTCCTTTCCCAGTGAGATGCCTGTTTGAAGTGAGAGTGACAGTTTTTGGAACTATTCTATTTTACCCAGGGAGATTTGAGTGCACCCATGAGTGCACTGTAGCAAGATTCATGGTGATGAAGGGTGTGCTTTTCTTTCTTTTCTCCTTTTTATTATTTCTTCCTTTTTGTTTTTAATTCTCCACACCAAGCTATGCTCAGGGAGTTTTGGGTCACTTAAGCACTAATGGTGGCACTTGGGGATTAAATTGGGTTTAATCGTGTGTAAAATGGATTATCACTCAGACTCCTGTCCTTCCTACACTTTGGGGTGGGTAAATACAAAAAGGAGACAATCCCTGAACACTTTTAGTGTATCCAGGTTAGTTCCTGGCATCTTATTACCCCAATAGTGAACTTTTTGCCAGTTAGCCAAGAATTCCTGGGAGGGAACATTCAGAAGGCCTGAGTACTACTTGGTAAGCCTCACTCTCACTCCAAAAAGAGAAGGATATGTACACAGATTTCCAGAAGATGTATATCCTTATAAAATAGTGTGTGCCCCAACGGAGATAGCTGCCTTGTGAAAGCAGGTAATATATACAGTGAGCCTTTGAGAAATGGGTGACTATACTGAATACTTAAGTCCTAGATATCTAGAAAAATCCTTCATACCATTTAGAGGACCCCAAATCAGGCTGGCTCTGTTACATTGCTGCAGCTCTTTGTGGGTAGACCTACATCTCTTGCCCCAGCATGAAGCCTCTGTGATGTGATGCAGAGCCTGAATGAGGACCAGCGGCTGGTGGCAGCTGTCAGCTGTGAGTGGCTCCACTAATCCCACCAGGGCACTGCTGATGTGTATAGTTTGTTCAACTGCTACCTGACTTTGGAATTCTGCCATTTCTTTGTAGAAAATCTCTACCAAATTTGTTTATGGAGGACCATTTGTGCATTTATTGGCCAGATAACTATCCAAAAATAGTCAAATAGTCTAAGAGGATTTGGCTAAGGAATCACCTTCTTATGTGGGAGGATAGAGTCATTCCCCCCAACGAGTGCTTGTTAATTATTTTTTTTTACCTTTTGTTGGGATTTTGTCAAGTTGCAGATACAGTCTGATCTTTAATCTATATTAAAGAGAAGTGAGAGGAATGAAGACCCCTCCCACCAAACAATTAAAAATGACACTTATGTCAACATAATCCTTCCTACTTTAGATGGTGCTGGCTGGGCTGCACTGAACACTGCGTCCCATACTTGTGTCTCCAGAGTGTCTTCATTCTCATTTTGAATACATTAGGAGGATCATTGCTGTTTTGTTATTGGAACAAAGCTGAGGTACATGTCAAATTGCTTTCTCAGAGTCATACAGTTGAGAGAAAACATAACTGAAACCAATCTTTTGCCAGTAGAACTCACCTCCATAAGTCACTAATCTTACCTATCAGAACAGCTGAGCCAGTAGCCACGACTCTGAGAACTAATTGACACTTTGCAGGGGCACTAGTTGCTTTTTACTTGGTTAACCTGAGAGGAGAGGAATTTAGCATGGACTGTACTGAACAAAGTTTGAATTTATTTAATTGTATTTAATGGGAATGGTTTGGGCCACACCAACATTGCTCAGGGCTTACTCCTGGTTCTGTGTTCAAGTATCACACATATGGTGCTCAGGGAACAATATGTAGTGCCAATATTTGCTGTGTGCAAGGCAAGTGCTAGCACCTTAACCTACTTTACTATCTTTTTTTGCCAGTCCCCAAGTTAAATTTAATTTAAAGTACTTAATAATGTTTCAAAGAGCCACCCTGGGAATCATTTACTTAGGTGGTTTCTTTTTTGGAAAAATTGTGCCAACTGAGAAATTTGGAAACATGATAGTTTTGAAAGACAGAGTATGGACACTTTATGTTGCAAAAAAATTTAAAATGATAAAATTTAGACCATCAGTAGAGTTCCTGGAGGGATTAAAGATCAAAGATCTGGGCCAGGGATATATTGTAGAAGGCCCTGAGTTTAGTTCTAGGCACCTTATAGTATCTCCTCTTGCTCATGTAGCTTTATGTTATGATGATTTTTAGAACCATGTGTGACATCTTATAAAAGGAATAAGGATCAGGGGCTTGAGCAATCATACAGTGTGTAGGGTTTTTACCTTGCATGTGGTCTACTTGAATTGGGTTTCTATCATCCCTTTTATTCCTAGAGCTGCAAGGGCTGATGCCTTAACACAGAGTCGAGAGTAAGCCCTGAACACTGATGAGTATGGCCACCGAACTAACAGAGAAAGTTTTTAGGAAGCTGTCCTATGGGAAATGGAGTTCAAACCCAACCAAGCTCTAAATTAATTTTTACAAGTGAAAGTAAAGATAATTGAAGTGTGGGACTATTAGGAAAGGAGGAGGATGGTTTGATAGGTTGCCTTTTGGGGAAATAGATAATAACCTTGAAAGACAAGCTGCTGTCCTCTTCAAGGTTTTTAAAATAAAGAATGAAAGAGTTCTATGCAGCAAAGTGGAACTAACAAGGGAGTGACTTGTTAATCTTATTAATGGTTCTTTGATGATGACTGTATTAAGGAAGAATTTGGAGGCTAAATGATTATAAATCAAGATTTGGATGATGCTACCAAATCTGTAACAGTGAATCTTATTCTGGCATTTCCAGCATTGTGAGTTAATCTCTCCCTTCCATAGATACCTGAGAGTTTCTGTTGGTCTAGTATCAGGGGTCCTCAAACTTTTTGAACAGGGGCCCAGTTCACTGTCCCTCAGACCATTGGAGGGCCAGACTATAGTAAAAACAAAAATTACGAACAAATTCCTATGCACACATCTTATTTTGATGTGAAGAAACAAAACGGGAACAAATACAATATGTGGCCCGCAGGCCATAGTTTGAGGACCACTGAACAACTAGACTCTAGTTATTGAACATGTAGGGGAGAGCAAAGCGGTAGTCCACTACAATGGTACTGGGTTATATGTAGGGGAGCTCTGCAGTGCTCCTGGCTGAGGAAAGAGGGACCTGATCTGATCAAAGAAACAAGAAGCCAGGAGCCAGGGAGGGTGCTGTGCTATTTCTTTGCCCTGTTGTGCACATCCTTTGCCTGTTTAAGAGTCAGTATCTTCCAGCAAGTGGGAATTCTTTCCATGAGAGTCTTCTTGAATGAAGAGATGGCAGGATTCCACAGCCTTTTCTAACATTTATATTTTTTGCCTTTGTACCTGGTTGATTATATTGAAATTATCGCTCAGGACTGAATACAGACATGATTAAAGGCAGGAGCATTGAACTGCCTTTATGTAGTTGTATTTTTAACTGAGCCATTGTATTAAATAATACTAAACTAATTGTTCTGTGGTTGACTGGGAACTTTTATTAGCTTCAACTTGTATCTATATTCTATTCCTGACTTGCTTTCTTTCTTCCTCCTTCTTCCCCTTCCATCTACCTTCCAGGCAGGGAAGAAAGATATGTTTGTCTTTTTCTGTAGCAGCATCAAATATGTTTTGAATATTTGCTTGGAAATCTGTATGCTGGGGCCAGAGCGATAGAACAAGGAAAAAGGCAATTTCTTTCCATGATACTGACCCTGATTTGACCTCTGGCCCCACAGATGGTCCTCTGAACATTAAGTGATTCATGAGCACAGATCCAGGGGTTAGCCCTGGTCACAAGTTTGATATATTTCCTTTCTAAGGAAAATCAATGATGAAACATCACTCTCTTCCATTCTCAAACTTAGCATCTATGGAGGAGAAAAGTAATTTCAATGATAAGTGCATAATTTTTCTTTGGTAGGTACAAAATTATTGGAGTGTGAGGCCCCTAATCCAGAATGTTTGTCGTTGGAGGGAAGTTAGGGGAAGAAAATTTATGCCACAGTTTGAAGAATATTTAAGATTAGCTATAAAAGGAGAATGGTAAAGCTGGGAAGGGCTAAATTTAATTAGTGGTTGCACTTCACAAGACTAGGAGGTGGGAGACGTGGAGTAAAAGCCAGATTCTGTGTTCATCTCAGTGTTAATTTCCTGATCTGCATTATGTTTAGGTTTGGGGAGAAGTTGGGAAAAGGTATAGGCAGGTGCAGTGGGATAACCAGGAAGCAAGAAGGCTTTAAACTGATATCAAGTAATATACACAATGGAATATTATGCAGCGGTCAGGAGAGATGAAGCCATGAAGTTTTCTTATACATGGATGTATATGGAATCTACCATGCTGAATGATAAGTCAGAGGGAGAGAGAGAGAGAGAGGGGTGGGGGGAGAGACTCAGAATAGTCTCACTCATCTATGGGTTTTAAGAAAAATAAAAGTCATTTTTGCAACTATCCTCAGAGACAATGAGAGGAGAGGAGGGCTGGAACTTCCAGCTCACGTCATGAAGCTAATCACAAAGAGTGGTGAGTGCAGTTATAGAAATAACTACACAGAGAACTACCATAATCAAGTGAATGAATGAGGGAACTGGAAAGCCTGCCTGGAGTACAGGTGGGGGTGGAGTGGGATGGAGGGAGATTTGGGACATTGGTGGTGGGAATTGGTGAGGGGGGTGTTCTTTACATGACTGAAACCTAATCACAATCATATATGTAATCAAGACGTTTAAATAAAGGGGAAGAAAAGAAAAAAAAAGAGGCAGCAAGTTCCAGCAAGCAAGCTACACTGAAGAATGGAAAACTGAGATAATATT
>PVKC010001192.1:0-53238 GCA_004027635.1 Crocidura indochinensis | reverse complement strand
TTGGAAAGAGATTGAACAAGAAAGATTGATGGAGAGGAGATGACTGAGGGACAAGGTATAAAGCAGGGCTGAATAGGGATCCAGCGTAAATGGTTTATAGGCCACACATGTGGTTAATAGGGCAAGAATAAAGCTGATATCTCCTGGAATCTGTCTGTGGATAATTTCCTCGCTGCTACCTGGAACTGTAGACCCACTGGCTGAAGGGGGTTGGAAACACGTTGTTCTGGCCCAGAGGAAAAAGGCCTCCTTCAACCAGCCTAGCCAGTCTAAGGCTTTATTTGTTATTTACTACAGTGATGCTCAAAATTTACTCCTGGCTATTCGCTCTGAAATTGCTCCTGGCTTGGGGGACCATATGGGACACCGGGAGATTGATCTGAAGTCCGTCTTAGGTCAGCACATGCAAGTCTTATGTCCTACTGCTTGTGCCACCTCTCCAGCCCTATCCTTTCACTTTTCTGTTGTGCACATAGACACAGAGAGGCTTCCATCAACTGTACATGTGAGCAGCATCAGAGAGGAAATTTCTTGGTTGATTTTTTCATTTTTTTTGTTTGCTATGTCTATACTTGGTATTATCCATTATCTCTTTGACTCACACCTCATAATGTAGGTCAGATTTTGAATTACCAACAGGCTTTAACTAGATTACCTGGCACCCTTTCCTCCCTTTTACCTCTTGAAAAAAATGAAAAAGAAAAAATCACAAATGGCATATTTCTTTGTTTGTGATAATAAAAGGTTTTGCTGTTTTCTCTGCTGGTGGTAGTAAATTATTTAGCTCAGTACAAATTGGTAAGTGAGAAAAACATACAATGCAAATTCAGAGCTAATAGGTTGAAATAAATTAATAAACATTTATATGCATATGTGAATAAAGGGAGGATAAATATTTTTGGATAGACAAAAATTTTATTCTCTTTGTATGAGTTCATATTTTGGGCTATTAAAATAAACTGTTCCACTCAATATTTCCAATCCCCTTTCACCTGTATTAAACTGAAGAACTCTGAGGATCAGAAATGGATTTCTCTAGAAGACCCCTCTAATTTACATCATGCTCTCTGAGTTCAGTTCAAGATCAATGTTTTTATTACTGGAGACACTCTCTCACTTTCTGGAAGCAGTTGTTCCTGGAAGGTTAAACCATTTCACATTTGATATTGGTGGTAAACTAGAATTTATGACCCAGCCTACTTGGTTCTGAAAGTTTTACTTTCCTTTTCCAGTCTCATATTGTCCTGACCAGAGAGAATAAGTTTTCACCATTTAGCCAAGTAACATTTGAAATGGTTGTCAGGTTTTAGGAAGCACTTAGACAGCCTTCTTCAGCTTCACACATGAAGAATGAGTGGGTAACATTTACTATGAATAAATCAATAAGACTTATGCACTCGAAATGCAGCCTGAAAAGGGCATCAGCCTTCTGAAAGCTTTGGAAGCTAACTTTTAACTTCGCAAGATGGTAGAAAGTTGAAATTCACAAAGTGGGGATATTGCCATTATCTTTTTTTTTTCATGTATAAAGAAGAATTTATAACTTACTGGGATTTGAGGCAATGGAAGACCTTTCCCAGGAGATGAAGAAACATAACGCTTGCTCTTTAGGGCTTCAAGAGATTGTGTTTATTTCTTTTAAGGCATTTTATTTTATAAATTGTTCATGTATTGATCTAAAATTGGAACAAATCTTAATATATGAGAATGATTGCAATAGAACTACAGGAACAGAACATTCTGTAGTTAAAATGTGATTCTCTACAGAATCTACTAACTTTAATAAAATAGAACAATAAGTGGAAGATCGTACCAATTCAGTAGAATATATTTTGATTAAATAATAAGCACTATAAACATTTTGGTGTGGACATTTATGGAGCAATACATTTTGACACTGGTGATATATTTTTTGAATACTGTTCTTATTGGGCAATTCTGGGATTGGAATTTGCAAAATGTTTAATGTTAAATATAATATTTGTTGCAAGAAATAGCTATGTGGAATATTCTGAATGTGTTTTACAGAAAAATAAATGATTTATTACTAAAATCAATGCAATAAAGATGCTGGAAGGAATTGAACTAGTTCTCTGTTTAAAGCATCTGGTTCAAAAAATAATATTAGAATTCTTGCTGCTAAGGTTCAAAATTACCCCACACACTGTGAATCTAATTTCCACTTATTTGTTTGTCTGTTCTTTGGGAAACAGTCACAGTGCTTCAGACTTATTACTGACTCCATACTATAGAATCATTCTTGACAGGCTCAGGGGACCAGAGTATTGAACCCAGGTTGAATGTGTATCAGGCAAGTATCCTACCTACAATTGTATGCCTCTGTCTCAAAGTTCATGCTTTTATGTAAAAATTCAAAAATTAGAGACTAGAGGAGTTGTAAAGTACAGAGGATAGTGTGCTACCCTTGCATGTGGCTGATCTGAGTTTGATCCCTGGCATCCTACATAGAACTTTGAACACCATCTGGAATAATTTCAGAGTGCAGAGACAGAAAAGTCCTGAGCACCACTGGGTATTGCCCTAAAACAAACAATAACAAGAAAAAAATTAGAGGCTAGAAATATAGTACAGTGTAGAGAGTGCCTTTCTTGCATATGATAAGTGGGTTTGATTCCAGGTACCACATATATTCCTCAAGCCCTGATGATTGATTGGAATGATTCTTGAGCACAGACCCAGAAATAAACCCTGACCACAGCCAATGTAACTTCGTCTATTTTTTTCTAAAAGAATTTCTTATAAATTATGCAAATTGCATTTAATTTCACTCTGCTTCATTTCTAAGCACATAAAATATCTATTTGAAACATTTTCGTTTACCTAAGTGGAAATTAACTTTTAGACACAGAGTAATTCTAAAGATTTTTCTTAATTTTTTGTATGTTTTTAATTTTAGTTTTTTAAATTTCTGGTAGAGACCATAGTAGCAAAGTTATTAGAGAGGATTATGATATTTGGATTCCTTAATTATTTTAAAATATTGGTGAACTAAATTTATAATCCACATTTATTCTCTAATTTTATTTTATATTGGGGATAGGACATGTTCAATGGTTATCTCTGACTGAACACAATGATAGTGCTTAGGGGACCACATGCAGTGCTAGGGATTAGAACCAGGGTCAGTCTCTTGCAAGGCAACATCTTAACTCCTATTCTATCCATCCAGCCCAAGTTACTAATTTAAAATATGTTTAAGATTTTTAAAGGAGGATCGATTGCTGATAAAATGATACAAGGTGAAGTTATAACTTCCTTCTTCTAAGAATCTTGTAACTGAAGAATTCTACAAGTTCAGGCATAAACAAGAAAGTAAAAGAGAGAACCGCACTGTTGTGAATAAAGAATAAGAAAAGGTAGAGGTTTTAAAAATAAGTTTTATTTAATTAAAGAAAGAAGCATAATTAAATTAAAGAAGAACGACAATGTTATTATAATTGAGTTTTAGGCATATAATATTTCAACACTAATTCCACCAGTGTCAACTTCCCACCACCAGAGTTTCTATGTTCTCTTCAAAGGCTTTCACCTCCACAGTCACATTACAAAGTTTGGAGGTAGGAGCTTAATTCTGCTTAGACCAGCTCAGATCTCAGTGATGATGAGTCTGTATTTTAACACATATCACTGTATTCCTCCACACCTACCTAGTAAAACTGAAGCCTAATCTCTGAGGTCATGGATAATCTTGGTGTCCCCCCTTTACTACATTACCTGAAAGGTAAGTTTTGTCTTGGCTTTTTGGATTTATTGCCATAGAATATGTGTTTCTCCTTTTGTGACTTCATAATAAAGCACTTACCTCAGACATTGATGTCCAGCGATCAATCTCTAGCATCTCTTTTACATGCTTAAGAGATTGCATAAAAACAGCTGGATAGATCAAATAGAAGGAAACAGTATTTATGCTATGTTAACCACTATTTGCTTGAAGAGAACAGGAGGTGTATCTGTGATAAAAAAGCTTCAAGTTGTACTTTACTTATATCTGAAAAACCATGACATTTCCAATTAAGAAGCTCTTTTATACCTGCAGTTCTTTTCTATACTGCATAATTTATCTTTGTTTTGTTTCTACACTTAAAATAACTGCATTTTATTTTCCATGTTCTCCTAAGCAATTTAGTTTTCCGTTAGAACTGGTAAATGTAGCTTAGAAAACAGATATCTAGTGATGAATAAAACACCAAACATTTTCTAAGATATGCTCCTAGGAGCCTTGTGACCTCAAAAATATATCCAAAAATATTACTAATATATTAATTCCCAAAACTAACTTCCTACATTGGATCCACATCTACTATCATTTAAATAATTTTTCCATTATAGTTACATAGATACCAAAAGAAAAATCATTCATTAAAATTGTGAGGAGGGGAAGTTTTCACTCGTAAGAAAGTCCCTAGAATTTTCAAATTTCCAAAATAAAATATAAAGAAATGCAACTCTCTATTTTCTTTTTTCCTTTAAATATCTCTTTAAATCCAAAAAAATAAAAATAGCCAAGCATTCTGGCTTTGAAAATCATTCTTATAAATCCAGAATCAAAACATTAAACTACAAAGGAATTCTTAGTGAATATAAACAGGGGCAGAGAGGTGAAAGAAGTGTGGTAAGTATCTGACAACCTTCTAATATCCAGAACTATCTACTTGGATAGGTATTGAGGTTTTGGTGAGATCTTATTGTCTTATTTACAATGATGACATAGAGTTTCTCATTTAGTTTATTGGCACAGGAATGTCTAAGCACTGAGTTAGAATATCCAGACAACGAATAAGTTAATTCTTAGAAAAACTAATAGTTCTATTATTTCAATTAAAAGTTTATAATTCACTTTGGCCACAGTAAAAGTTAATTAAAAAAGAAAATAAACCAAGTACAGTTATTACTAAAAATAATTCCTCCCATTATACCAAAAAAATTTCTTAAAAGCTTTTAAAGCTAACATAACTATACTCTATAGTAATGTTGCAACCTGGCCTTCTAACCCTTCTATAACTTGCTTAGCCCTTAATAAAACCATCTGTCTATCTATCACACACACAAACACTAACATCAGTAAAATTGTTTTCTTCATCTCTCTCTCTATATCTCTCTTTCTGTCTCTCTCTCTCACACACACACATACATACACACAAACACACAGGAAAACACCGATGACAGTTAAAGTGTTTTCTTCATCTAGGAGGGTAACAGTCTTTGTAAAATAGTAATTCTACAAGTACTATAGTTAATATTTGTCACATTTGATACATTTCTGTTTATCTGTTGGTGTGCTTATTACAAAATTTCTGAGTATTTTCTAATTTATGATTATGGACATTGCTTCTAGGATGCTTCACAAAATGCATATTATAATAGACACTGCGATCAAGTTGTAGTAGAAATTACCATTCTTTTCTATTGATATTTAGACTACTTAAATATTTAATAATTTAATTAAAAAGACTGATTTTGGGGGCCGGGCGGTGGCACTGGAGGTAAGGTGCCTGCCTTGCCTGCGCTAGTCTAGGACGGACCACGGTTCGATCCCCCGGTTTCCTACATGGTCCCCCAAGCCAGGAGCGACTTCTGAGCACATAGCCAGGAGTAACCCCTGAGCGTCACTGGGTGTGGCCCAAAAAACAAAAACAAACAAACAAACAAACAAAAGACTGATTTCAATATCATTCTAATGTAGAAGATCCATTAATACCATAGAATAATTTTTAATGTGGGTAATTACTTAAATGAAACTCTTACATATATTGTAACAGAAGCAGGTAGCCAAAGCTCTTAAATTATGAAAATATGTTTATTTTTCATGCATTGATTAGTTTAGAAGGTCTGGGTAGTTACTAAAATGTATCAAAATGGCAAAAACATAGATGTCACACCAAATATGCTAGAGAATAACTTATAGTCATTGATTGAGAAATATCTGTATATTCAAATATTTAGTACTTTTTCCTCTCATTTTACATTAAAAGTCACACAGATGGAAAATTGAGGTGTATAAAAGATATTACATGCAAATCTCAGCTGAAAGAAAATAGACATGGGGCCAAAGTGATAGTACTACAGTTAGGATGTTTGCCTTGCATGCAGCTGACCTGGAATCTATACCTGTAAACCATATGGTTATCTAATCCAACCAGGAATAAATTGTGAGTGCAGAGTCTGGAGTAACCTGAGCAGTGCTAGATGTGATCCTAAAGACAATAACAAAAAGAAACAATTTATGATTATGATTTCAATTAGGAGAATATAATTAAGTTCAAGATTTATTGATTGAATGCTAAACACTAATGTTTATCGTTTCTTTTTCAACCAAAGGTCCCTATCTTAACACCAGGGATAAGTGTCCTTTGATTTGCTCTAAATGACTAGGATTAAGAATATTTAACATAGTTGATGATGACAGTGTTTATATCTACACAAAATCTTTGCTCTAATGTTTTTGTGATCAGTCTATAATTGGGTGCTTGGAAATTAAGTCTAAGCAGTGACAAGATCTATAAAATTCTTATAAAATATGGGAATTAATCTTTATTTTAGCAACAATAACTAAGATGCTTCAAGTGAATAGGATATCTAATCATAAATACTATTGACATCTTCGTGAAATTATAATAAAATTGTCTACCATTGTCATTGATATTTTTTTAAATTGACAAGGACTCACATAGTAGTGCTCAGAGGCCACTCAGAGCTCATTGATCATGGGTCAGTCAGGCAGTTCTCAGTGTGTGTGTGTGTGTGCGTGTACGTGTGCATGCGCATGTGTGTGTGTGTGTGTGTGTGTGTGTGTGTGTGTAAACACAAATCAGTATTGCTAAGGATCAAACCCAAGCCTCCTGCATAGAAAGTTTATGCTCCAAACTACCAAGCCTTATTGAAGTTTTTGAAAGTACAGGGACATATGCTTCGTATATCTTGCAATGGAAGCTAAATAAAATACACAAAATTCCCTCCAAGTTTGAGAGTTCAATCAAATTTTACATGTGTAAATGATTTTCGCTGACTCTCTGGAAAATGAAAGTATCTTGAAAAAATGTTAGATAAAAATAAAATTCCTTTCTTAGTAGGGATGCTAACTTTTAGCTCGAATTCTTAATTCTTATAGACATTTGATAAACAGGTAATAAAAATGATAAGAATAATTACTGTTAAATCAAAATCAAATCTCTAGATTTTTAAGAACAAATATATATAACCATATTTTGTACATATATGCATGGTATAAGGGATTAAGTTAATTTAATTTTTTAAGAAAACAGAAATATAAATAACAAGTAGAAATACATATTTTAGAGATGTTCTTTTAGAATCCTAGAAATCCATCATCCAAGGTTGTTAACAGAATCTTTTTAAGTACTTCATGGTAAATAACAAATGCAATATTTGATTTACCTAAGAATTATGTATTAAGGAAGACGAAATTAACAATCCTATTTCTACATTTCACAAAGTTTTGGTTAAATTCAGGTCTTAACTCCATATTTTTTTTAAAACATAAATCATGGTCCAGAGAGATAGTACAGTGCTTGTCTTGCACAAAGCAGACCTGAATTAGATTCCTGGCATCCATATGGTCCCCTGAATACTACCAGAAGTCATTCCTGAACAAAGACAGTAGTAAGACAGGAACACTGTCAAGTCTGGCAAAAATATTAATATAAAGAACTCCTCCAGTCACTGACTCACTATTTGCTGAATATTTTGCTCCAGACTTTATTATAGGTTGTAGCTGAAGATATCCTATCTTGTTCTCTTGGAACTTAAATTCTAAAAAGAAATAAGTATCAGAACTGTGAATGGAAAGCAAGGCTTTAATAAGGAAGTAATTTTTAGACTTAATAATAAATGACAAAGAAATAGCTTATTATATGAATACTTAAGGAAACAAAATCTCAGTGAGAAGACATCACATTTATTCCTGAATAACAATTTTAGGAAAGAAAAATTAAAAATTGTATAATGATTTTCTGAATTTACAGTAACACAGAGAAAGTGAATCATAACAGAAGAATATGTACTGTCGACAAAGACTGTAATTTTGAGCATAAATTTAGTTCAAATCTTTGCTGGTTAATCAAAGTGAACTCTCTCTTGAATAATGTTATTATGATGAAATCTTAATAAATCTTTTCATATTCTGCTTGAAACATCTGGTATACTTACATACAATATTTTCCCCTTTTCTCTGGCATTATTTACATTGTATTGAAGCAAAGTGTTGCCAGGTCACAGCACACATTATAGAAGATGGTTCACAAGTATTTTACCAGAAATCAAAGGTTCATATTCCTCTCATTAGGAATCACTTTTTAGGTGCTAATTCCTGTCTCAAGCAATAAACCTATTTAGTCAAAATGAGGCAAAGTTAACCTCTTATTAAATTTCAATATTTATACATTATTCTCTTCTGCAGTAAATCTAATGAGATCTATCAGAATATCTGAATAATAATTTTGAAATTCCTATTTACAAGATACATAAATCAAAGACAAGAGATTCAGTTAGACTTTTGGAAAAATATAAATATTGGTGAGTTAAGAAGGTAAACTTTATTTATTACTCATAAGGATAATTTTATTAAGGCATCTATAGAATTTTGAACTTAAGCAACAAATTTATATATATTATATATATATATGAAAATATAGTTTACATATTAGATATATTCAAATAAATATATGTGTCTTTCTCCAATCTTAGCTATTTTTAAATTTTGTCTACTAAAACTATAATGTACAAAATGAGAGAACTTAAATAGATAATTCCTTATTTGTTTGTTTGTTTGTTTGTTTGTTTTTGGGTCACATTGGCAGGCTCAAGGGTTACTTCTGGCTCTATGCTCAGAAATCTCTCCTGACAGGCTCGGGGGACCATATGGGATGCCATGATTTATACCATCGTCCTTCTGCATGCAAGGTAAATGCCCTACTCCATGACATCTCTCCAGCTCCTTTAAGTAAATAATCCTGTTGACCATCTAATAGCTTAATTTGTCTCATCTAAAATACTTGTAAAAATGAAGAAATATTAAATTTTCATGGATTAAGTTTTTAAATGTTTTATATTTTTGATAATTTACCATTTATTATATTTTAGAATGAATTCATATACAGAAACATTTGCCCTTTCTCTTGACATGCTTGCAATAAATATTTAGAACATCTGTGAAAATAACCATGTCAGATATACTGTGAATAATCTGTGTTGGCAAAAAAGTTATCAAAAGAAAATCTCACTCACTACTGGGGGGGGGGATTTTTTGTACATCCTCTGAAAAACAGCATGGAGGGTTGTCAGTAAACTCAAAGTTGGCTGCAAATATGACTCAGCAATTCCATTTTGGGTTATTTATCCTCAGGACAGAAAAACATATATTCAAAAGGACATACATATACCTTTATTCATTTCAGTACAATAGATAAGATTTGGAATAAACCAAGATGTCCAACAACAGATGAATGGATAATCCATCAATCTGTGGTATTCATTGATTATGCAATGCTGGAAAGCTATAAGCAATTATGTACTCATGCAACTCACTGCAACATGGATGTAACTAGAAGATTACATTGTTAAAGAAAGTAACCCAGAAAATAAATAAATGATAAATTAAAGAATTAAAAATTATAATTTAATTTAATTAGAATATAAATTAAAGAATAAACTCACTGCAACATGGATGTAGCTAGAAGATTCCATTGTTAAATAAAGTAACCCAGAAAATAAATAAATGATAAATTAAATAATTAAAAATTATAATTTAATTTAATTAGAATATAAATTAAAGAATAAATAAAATATTCCAGAGGAAGAGGAATAAACACAGGATGGCATCACTTATATGTGATAGTTGGAATAAATGCATGATGGAATGCAATGGTATAAATAAGGTATGCTTATTATCATCTATGGCTCCAGAGTATAGGGGCAAGAAGAAAATAAATGGAGTGAAAAGACATAAAAACAGATGGGAAATAATGTTAGGCAGGGATTAAGGGGATTCAGATACATCAATGGTGTTAAGTAAGGACAGCTAAATATCCAAACCACGATGTCAACAACTCTGGATTCATGAAATCATGAGACAGAAACTTATAATGATGTCAAAAATGGTAGGATAAAGGGGGTATTATGGAAGAGAAACACTTGTGAAGGGAAGTTACCACTGGTGGTAAGATAAGTATTGGAATAATTTATGTTTAAAATTCTACTATCAATACAATTTTAAACCATGGCCTTTTAATTTAAAATGTTTTAAAATAGAAATATATAGTGAAATAAAAATTAAAAAAAGAACAGTCGAAGGTCTTTCATCTCTAAGGACAATAATTAAATAAATGTAGTTGAAGGTTCCCAGAACTTTAGTTCACCTTAAATTAGTTATATATATATATATATATATATCATTGAAATAAGATTAAATCTGTGTTCCCTTTCCTCATAGCTAATAAAGCTTCATGAAGTTTGAGCACATCATCTAAACAAACTTCTGAACTATTTTCTATGAATATTTAGCTCACAAGTTTTAGTGTTATATGTGAGATCACAGGAATATTTTCATAAAATAAGAATATTTCATAATTTAGAAAAAACATTTATCTCTATATATGTACTATTGGATCACTAAACCATTTATTACAAAAATAATTCAAAAGAAAATCTAGCAATGGACAGGAGCATGACGTAGGTCCTCATTAATGTGAAATGCTTGTTCATTGTATGCCAGGATAGGTATCAGGAAAGTCATTATAGAGCTTGGGGAGGGAGTTAGGGTTTCATAATCTAATACCTATCAAATGTGATAGGTGGGAATATAGAATTGCACACATAGTTATCACTGGAATCAAACAGACATATGTCACATTGATGTTACATTGAACCACTAAGGGATCTTAAGTGATCTGGAAAATATTACTGAGTATTGCTGTAGGAACAAAATAATTGAGGCAGATGAAATTATGAAAAAATATTTTTTCTTTTTGCTTTTTTGGAAACATTATATTTTTTGCCAAACATTTCTGTACTTTGGGCTTATTCCAGACTGTGTTTAAGTGTCTTTTCTGGTGGGCTCGGTTATCTTATTGGATGCCAGGTATTGAACCCGAATCATCAGCAGTAGGGCAAGCACTTCACTATACACGCTGGACTATCTTTCCAGCCACAGGAATTTTTTAAATTGCTTTACAGTGATAGCCATAAGGTTATTTTGATGCCATAATATGGATAATTTTGAATTACCATAATAAAGAATCATGATTTTATGATGGCAATCAATGTATAGTGATGATTCACCATTACATAAGGCAAAGGTCTGGGGAAATTGTGGAATCAATAAATTATTATTTAAAAGGAGATTGGGTCCAATATTTAAACAATTTTAACATGACTTGGTTCATGAATTACATTTATAAAGCAAGCAGCATTAATGTAAGAGGTTTTATAGGTATTATTTTTCAATTTTGGAGAGAATAGTTAGGCTCTAGAAAATTGAGTTTAAGTTTATATTTATTGACTAAGCTTAGAATTTAGACTTTAGGGGCCAAGATTTAACTTTTCAACATTTTTTTAGATTTTCTTCCTATGATACTGGTGACAACGACGAAGACTATGATTCCTAAGATTGGTGATGATTTTAGCTCATTTCAGGATTTATTCCTGACTCTCTGCTTAAGGGTTTCTCGTCATGAGGCTTCAATGAACCATATGTAGTTTTCTAGGCTGAACCAGGTAAGTCTCAGGCAAAGCGGTTTCCTTAACTCATATACCATCTCTCTGGACTCTTAAAGATTCATTGAAATTCTATGTTCAATTGTCTAGTATCCTGTATTTCATAGAAAAAAAGTAATAAACTGAATTTAATCTCAAAACAAACTATTTTAGAATTTGGTCACTTCTTTAACAATGTAGACTGAATTACTTCTAGGTTTTTAAATGTAAATAATAATTACTGAATTAAAAATGTAACCTTTCTATATGATGAGAACTGGCATTTTAGTCTTAAGAATTACTAATTTAATTGACCAATATAGATCTGAATTTTGTGTGAGTGTGGGGAAGGGGGTAGTACAAAGTTATTGTCTGTCAAATTTAATCCACATGGATCTTCATGCATCAGTCACTATTTGTGGGAGCATGTATGAATCCCTTAGAGTGAACTCACTGTCATAGAGAAGACATTTACCTTCATGCAGGTGATGCAAATTAGTGTATTAATGAATTTTTCAGTGTTGTCAAACAACATTTTGAAGACAGCTAAGAATTGAAAGATTTAGGAATGTATTTTTCTAGTCTTTCTGCAGTTTGTTTTTCTGCTAAGTAATAAGAGGCACAACATATGTGTCCCAAATAGTGGAATTGAGAAACATAGCATGGGAAGCATTTTAAAGAAAGGACAGTGCCATAGCTTCCCAGGGATTCTGGAATACGTAGTCTTCTATCACTAACATGAATTTTCTGGTGACTGTTTACTATGATCATTGGAGCAAATTCTCATACACAGATTGGAATATATCAATAGAAGGACATATTTATCAGGACAATACACATTCAGACTCAAGCTGTCAGTAAGTCACCCTCTGAATGCTTTAGGAACAACCTTGCATATACCAAGGTTACTGTCAGTTCCAGGGTCTGAAATGCATCACTTAATTTCTACTTTTATCTTCTGTGATTCTCTGACTTCACCTGGTCACTACTAATCATACAAGGGGCTACCTTGTTCCATTATGACTTCACAAACAACTTGCATATGAAACAATTGGATTTTCAAGTAAGAGCACCTTGTAAGTGTTGGCCATTAATATACCACCAAATATTTTGTTTTAGAGGAAGACAGAGATTCAACCTAGTAGAAAAGAGGAATATGGGAAAAAGGCATGAGAATTATATTATTCCCCACAATATTAATTAAACTATAATAGACATAAATTGTTTTCATTTTTTCTTTTTACAGTTAAAAATAAATGAAATAAAGTCTTGCAGGACCAGAAGGAAAATATATGATTGAAACTGATACAAGTAAAATAATCAAAGGCTAATTATTTTATTAATTTTTTCTTGGGAGGGGCCTCTTGATTGTGCTAAGGGGTTACTTTGGCTGTCTGCCTTGGGTACAGGCAATATTCACAGATCATGTGGTCCTGAGAACCATATCTACACCTCCTGAGTGTAAAGTGTTCCAATTATTTGAGTCATTCCACTGTGCTCAACTCTTTTTTTTTTTTAGTTTTTGAGTCACACCCAGCAGCACTCAGGGGTTACTCTCCTGGCTCTATGCTCAGAAATTGCTCCTGGCAGACTCAAGGGACCATTTGGGATGCCAAGATTAGAACCACTGACCTTCTGCATGCATGGCGAATGCCTTATCTCCATGCTATCTCTTCGACCCTTTAAATGGTGATATGAAAGTCCAATTCTTTTTGTTGTAAAATGACACAGAAACGTATTGTAATTTGGATTCTGAAAACAATTTGTCACATTTTATTCTCATATTCCTTCTGTTAAAAGCCAATACATATCTATTAAATTATAATTTATACAGTTGCAAGGAATAATTGCATATATATTTTGTAAAAGCTTCTTTTATATTTAATGTATTGTATTTATATTAAGACAATCTGATAAAAATAAATTCCTTATCCAAAAAATTTACGATAAAGATAGTCATTAATTTTTCTTTTGCCCAATTTAGAAAATAATTGTCATACCAAACTTTTGCTAAAACTTTTTCCTCTTTTAAGAGGATATTTTAAAAATTTGACTAGAAAGCTCTTTTTGAAAACAGTTGTGACTTGTCAAATACTTTTTTAAAGTTACAATATGACTCATTTTAATGCAGTAATACCAGTGACAATGAGTTCTTAAGGGTTTTATTTTTATAGTAAAACTAAGTCAAGAAGTAAGTGTGGAAAAGTTGAAACCCCATGGACTTGTAAAGCACACTGCTGTAATTATCTGTATCTTATTCTTTTTAAACAAATGAAACCACTTCAAACAGAACTATTTTAAAAGAGACAAAACCTCCCACTTAAATCCTCAATCCCAAGAAAAGTCACTTATTTTAATGAATACAATACAAAGTCTAAGTTAAATGACTGACAGTGGTATGAGCATAATTTACATTTTTACCTATCTTTCAGAAAAATTTTTTATGCTTCACTTTTTAAAAATAATCATCTCTTGTGAGGCTGGAGAGATAGCACAGCGGGTAGTGTGTTTAAACAGCTTTGCATGTGGCCGATCGGATTTGATCCCTAGCATCCTATATCGTCCCCCAAGCCTGCCAGGAGTGATTTCTGAGTGCAGAGCCAGGAGTAACATCTGAGCTTTGCCAGATATGAACAGCCCCAATAAATTTCTTGAGACTGGAGATATGGCATAAGGAATAAGGCATTTGCATTTCATGTGGCAAATCCTGATACATACTATCACTTATGGTTCCTTAAACACTGTCAGACGTGATACTTGAGCACAGAATTATAGAAAGAGTAAGCTTTGAGCACAGCGGGAAAATGAGTAAACCCGGTGAAAGTATTCTTTTCATTTTATATATGTATATATATTTATTAATATGTTTATGGTATGATTATAATTAAAACATTTATGATTGATCACATTATATTTAATTAAATACTTGAATATACTTAATCAAATATTTACAAAATTAATTGACTATACTAATTATATTTAATTATAGCATTTATATTTAAGCATGTAATATGTCCATATATATTGTTTATATCACATATAAATATATACAGAATGTGCATGAATTCATGAGCAATTATATTATAAAATATATAAATATATAAAGTAAAATATAAAGTAAAAAGTAATTTAAATTATAAAATATAAAGTAAAATGTATAAACATGAAGTCTAGAAAAAACTATTAATATAAAATATAAAACAATTTTAAAACTAAAGTTTAGTGTAAAAAATGGTTGTTAGTACATTGCAGACTTTTATTCCCACACAAGGAATTTCTACTTTTCTATAAAAGAAATATTCTTGTTTCAGTAATTAAATATAATGCAATATAACCTTTACACTCTACATTTTACTTGTAGTCATTCTGTTGTTAACTTAGAGTAATTAAAACAATGTTAAAATCAGTCTATTTTATAATCATAATAATTTATTTTAGTAATTATCACTTATTCTTACAAAATATTTATTCTACATTTTTTGAAAGTATTTCATCAAGTTTAAGCAAATAAAGTGGAATTAAAAGTGGGCGCTAACTATAAAATTATATATTTAAAACAAATTATTGTTGCATTGTTAAAATTCACAGGGTATAGGAGCTGGAGCCATAGCACAGCAGGTAGAGCTGCTTTGTATGTGTCCAAGCTGGATTTCATACTGACATCCTATATGTTCCCTGAGCCTGTCAGGAATGACTTCTGAGTGCAGAGCCAGGAGTAACATTTCTAAATGCAGACAGAGGAGTAACCCCTGTAACAAAACAAAACAAAATCCATAAATTGTAGTTTTGTGTTTCTTTGTCTTTTACATATATATGTATATATAATAAATATAAATATTATATATTTTATAAAATAATTTATAAAAATTATAAAAAATAAAAACCATAAAATTACAAATATATAAAATATGTTTATTTACATTATTATATATTTAATATAAATAATTATAACATATTTTATGAAATAAATATATATACATATATGTGAATATATAATACACTTTCATATATATACTTTTATTTGTTCAGAGACTGGGATCACATTAGGTAGTATAAGTCTAATTCAGGCATTGTGCTTATGGTTTTACTCCTAGTGATTTTCAGAGGACTGTGGTGCTAAGGATCAAACCAGAGTCAGCCTCTTATGGTTTTATGTTTTGACATCACAATAGCCAGATAATTATCTCAGCAATCAATACACAAATATATTCATTAGCCTCAGGCCATACTTTTATCCTAACATTTTGCTATCATTTTTCTTTTGTTACTCTAATCTTAAGACACAACTAGCAGCTCCTTAACTGTGTACATTTATTTATACTGTGTCATGTTCATGGAGGTAAGAGGGATGTGCTTTTTTTTTAAAATTAATAAGGCCACATTCCTGTGAGATTCTTCCACATTTGCTATCTTATACTTCATGGTCTTCCTGTTGATTTTTACTGTCATTCAATATTTAACATTATTCCATAGTTATGTATCTCTTTTCATCTACTCCCCATATGAAGGGCATTTAAATTGGTTCCAGTTTGAAGTGATAAGGAATAAAACCATTTCAAACATAAAATGCATGCTTGTCTGTATGAGAAAGTCTGAATTTGTCTTTGTATAGTTTATCTTCTTTGGAAGAAATAAAGCAAGAAATCAGTCATTTAAAAGGTGCTACTTGGTTGAGCATAAGGAAGAATATTTAGAAAAATTACTTGTGCTCTTTACAAATTATGACTAGACCTTTCTAGAATACAGTCTCAACTATTTATAGTAACTAGCAATTCAAAATATTTATAATGGTCTGAATTTTATTATGTATTTCACAAATTCTAGGTCAGCGGATAACAATACTGTCTAAACTAATTCACTGTCTAATTATAAATGAAATATTTACATAAGGCATTCATGTTATTACATTACATTAATTAGTAGTATTCTTATTAAGTGAAAAAATTGAGAAAACTTTTTCTGAATTGGAATTTTATATGCAAGCGCAGTAGAATTTAATTGATAAGATATTTATAAGACACAGATTTCTCAAGCATTATAATATTTTGTTACAAGTGATAAGGTGCTAGCCTTGCACACTGCTGACCTGTGGTTTTTGGCACTTCATATGTAACCCCAAGCATAGCCAAGAATAAGCCATAAGAAATGCTGGGCGTGACCCCCTAAAAACCAAACAGAATCAAAGAAAATATTTAGAGCAAGAATTATATCATCATATTTATAAGGTAAGTTTTGAGTTATACATATATTACATTTCAAATTTCATTGGCCTTTTTTTTTAAATTTGATAAGTGGAAGTAGAAGAGATAGTGCAGCAGGTAAGATGATTGCTTGCATGGGGCAGACTGAGCATCCCACATAGTCCCCAAGCCCCATAAGAACTGATCCCAGAACACAGAGCCAGGAGCAAGCCCTAGGCACTGCCAGGTATGGACCCCCGAAAGAAAAAAAAAAAAAAAACGAAACGAAATTCAATAAGCAGACAGCACTAGTTTCTGAAAATAATTGTCTATTTCTAACTTTCAGGAAAATATCATCACTGTAGTCTCACCAGTGTAAAAGTTACTTTATGTCATTATTTTCTCCACTTGGCAGATAGTCCACAAATGTGGCTTGTATCAAGGCAGTAGCATCAGCAATTAGTTTTTGGCAAGCTATTTTGTCAAGGACATTCCAGAAATTCAAATATTAGATATTTTGCACAATTCCTCCCCAAATGTGCTCATTCTATTTCCACATAATTATATTTTATATGCACACTAAAACATTTTAAAAATGGAATAAAGAGAAATAGTGCACAAAATTGGTTAAAGTATTTGGTAGAGTTTCAATTAGTCTCATTGGTTTTTTTTTGTGACTGATAGCTAGGAGGAATCTAAAATTGTGTGAAAACTTTATACAAACAAAAATAAAACTTATTGAATAATAATAGTAAAACCTATTGTGGGGGGGGGTGATCGTACTCCCAGGAATACTTTTTTCTGGGAGTTAGAACATGCAAAGAAGCATTTTAAATAAAGAGCTCCCAAATGCAAAGCATGAGCTTAACCTCCAGGATCTATACTCCAATTCAAAACCAATTCAAGTGTTTTGTTTTTGTTTTATGAAAAAGAGGTTCATGGGCAAGACTCAAGTGTTCAAGGGTTACTTCTTGCTCTATGCTTAGGAATCACTCCTGGCAGTGCTCAGAACATATTAGATACCTGGGATCAAACTGAGGGTGATAATTTGCAAGCAAATGACTTATCCACTGTGCTATCTTTCCTATTTAGAACCGATTTAACATTTTAAGGGCAGTTACATTTAATAGTTTCTAAAGTTAGTCTACACATAATGTTTGATTAAATAATTAAAACAACTGAAATATTTAAAATTTGAAAGTCATGTTAATTTGTTTCCAGATTTGATACTGCATAGCATGCCAAATATCCAAATGTATTTCTTACTGAATATATTACACTTTAAGTCATTATATTCACACCATGTCTATGTACAAAGATACATATTAGAAATTTTCTCCTTTCTTGCTTTTTTTGCATTGCATAATCATAGAGATAAAAGTATGTAATATCATTATACTAAGATCATTAGAAAATATTTTCTTGAAAGTTACTGACTAGTTTGCTCATTCAAAAATCTTCAAAGGAAATTTGGTTAAATTTCCATATTTTTATCCTCTAAGAATTGTCTTTTTAATGAAAGAGATTGTGCCTGTCATTTCCATGCTCCAGAGAGGTTTGAGTTTACTGGAGATATGGTAGAAACATTTTATGTTTTAAGACTAAATTTAATGTGCCAGAATATAATAAGGGCACAAAGAAAAGTGAAGCTGATACCTGTCAAGCTCAACCAAGCTAATTAGGATAAACTGACATGCAAGAAACTAATTGTGGCAGATAAAATATTGCACTTCAATTATGCATTTAAAGATGTGATACTAACTTCAATCCAATCTCTTATTATTGTGAAAGTTTTAGTTACTTCCCTATGTGGAATCTAAACTCATTCTTTTTCTTTTGATGATTTTAAAAAGAGGTCTAAAATTCAGAAATACTATTCTGATACATAAGACAGTAGGCTGATGTGCTTCCTCATAACCTAAGTAAGTTAATGAAACGAGAGAATCACTCTTAGAAATAAACCTTTACCTCAAGAATTTCTCTACATAGATAGAATACAATTGAAATATTGATTTGAACTAACAAAAGACAAATTAAAATTAATTAGCATCCCAAAATAACAGCTATTTTTGCCTTTGGTTATACAATAAAATTGATTTCAATGGAATTCAATAACATTGTGTTGAATTTTTTAAGTTATTTCCTTATTACTCCTGCACAGAAAAACACACTCAGAGATTTAGTTTTCAGAAATTGAGACAGAATTCAAAGTTGTATCTACTGAGAGGTCTTCATCTAAAAATTAACTGTCAGACCTATATTTCCACAGAAAAGTTCTTTGACAAGTAGAAATGACTTAGTTTGATTTATTTTTAATAAATATATCTAATATGAAATGGAGAGATGGTGAAAGTGCAAAAAAAGTTGGCTTAAAATTAATATATTTTTCACCATTTTTTCAAGTAGTCACCAACTTTTGGTTATTAGTAAATCAAGTCTGAATATTTATTGTTTTAGAAAAGTGGACATGGCTTTAACTACATTTGCCCCTATACCATGCTCTAGCAATCTTTGTATTTGTGACATTGAACAAGTACACATCTTGTACTAAAAGTATGGATTTTGTATGCGTCTAAAATTATTATGTATCATCTAAGCATCATGGGTTGTGTCCTGGAAGTAAAAAAAATAAAATAAAATAATTATTACATAGGAAATGTGTTACAGACCAAATCTCTCCCAGAAAAACCAAAAAGGATAATCTTGCTTTTAACAGCTTGTTTGCATTTTTTTCATGTAATAGCATCATTATTTAGTTATCTACTAAGAAAAAACAAATGTTTGTAAATTAGGGCTACTTCCAGAAGTTGAACTGGATTTCAACCTTATAACCACCTGTAGCAGATACTTGCTATAATTGAAAGTTATCATTTTTTTATTTTTAAAATAGAGTAAATGGTCTGTAGGAATATCACTAAAAGAAAATAGTTGGTGTCTACTGGTCAATCTGAAAGCTCATCCGTAACATTTTTTTTATATTTTATTTATTTTTATTATAAGATCAAAGATGCAAAGAAAGAGGACAAAGTAAAGTTACATTGAGAAGACAATCACCTATAAACAAAATTCTCAGAAGAAATACCCTTGCTGACTCCTTAATTTTGAACTTTCAGTCAAAGAGCATTAAGAAAAATAAGACTCATGCAAAATCATTTTGTCCCTCAAGTCTCCAGATTGTAGTACATTATAACATTTCTTAGCAGTACACAAAGCAATCTAAAGCCACAAAATTTATGTAACTCCTTTAACATTGAAGGCATAGTATTGTTTTTTACAATTCCATGCACATGCATATTAGATTAAATTTAACTCAAAAGTTTAAGTGGTTTTTTAAGGATTAGAGTCAAAGGACCATAGCTAAAACGGTGTTAGAGTGGCACTGTTTTTTGCATAGGCCCAGCAAAATATAGGAGCGTAGAAAGGAAAAGCCTTGGCCTAAGTACAACCTTACCCCTGAAGTTTTCTGGCATAATCAACTCTAAGTTCCAGGCATATTAGATTGTCAAAACCAAGTCATTTTCTGTAGTGCCAATATACTTGTATATTTCACACAGTAGATGTAGTTGGTGTCAGGTTTCTGTAGATAAAGATCCTGGAATCTGTGCATATCTTACATCTAAGTCAGGATGTTGTGGAGTGTCCTCTAGCTTCACCTCACAATTAGAGAACAATGAAGAGAACCTTGTCCTGAAAGCAAGTTGTAGTTAAGTCTTCCACGTGTTAAGGGAAGTCTCTTTTGAGTAGGGCAGTGGTAGTATGTTCCCTGGTAGAGGATTGCTCCCAGGTGATGTTATAGACAACCTTGGTTGTTTTGTAGATGTCATCCCTAGTTCAAGGGTAAATGGACAATGCCCATTCTTCTGAGGCCTGAGCCAGGTCATTATGACAATGTTCGGGGTGGAAGGTCCCATTACATTACAAGATTTCTGTGATACTATCTCTATTAGATAAGGACTTGTTTGTATGTATAGTATCTTCTCATTTTAATGTGCCTATGCAAAAGAGGAATATTTGGTAGACAAGTACAAGCACTTTCTAACTGTGGACATATTGAGGACCTTAATTAGATTGTCATGAACCTTTGCACTTCTGAAAAGTCTGAAAATACAGATACTCCACAATCAGCATGCTCTTTAGAAATAGTGATAACTTTAACCATTTTTTTATCTCCAACAGAATGGCATAACTTGAATCATTCAGCCTCATAAATTGAAGGGGGGAAAAGGATGATACCAGAGCCAGTCATATGCACATGTAGTGTAAATAAAAAATGACCAGACTGGAACACCAAACAGAATAGATACCCAACCTACAACAAGCTGTAAAGTGGAGACCAGTTACACTAGTATTCTGGGGGGGAGGGTGTAAAGGAAGGAGATATGGAAGACATGCTGGGAACAGAAGTGGAGGGAGGAAAACATTGGTGGTGGGAATGCCTTTCATTCATCATCACTATGTATGTACCATAAATAATTTTGTGTAATGAACTTCAGTCACAATAAAAATTAAAAAAAAAAGAAATAGTGTTAGCTTTGAGAAGTTCAAGTTATAATTAGGGAGATGGAGTCCTCTTCTCGTTCCCACATAATTCTAGCTATAAGCATTTTATTGAATTGCTCTGTACTTCATCATGGATTTAGCATGAAAAAATGTTTTTGTTTTTCACGTTATCTTTTTCCCATTTTTTTATTTTAGAAAATATTTAAAATTGCACTGTCAACTTGTCATACATGTCATGATTCACCTGCCAAGACTCTTCTGTAGTTGGATGAATCCTTAAACCATGGGAGTCAACTGACAGAGAAGCTGGAATGAGACCTCCTTGGTCACTCAAATGCAGTGATGATTTTATACAATTATATTTGAGGACATCACCTAGTGTGTGTGTATACCTTGTCTTTTAATGACTATAAAATTGTGACCCCCTTTATTTAAAACTGCTAGTGCATGGTTCGCAGAAGGAGATAGCTAGGTAGTATAGTCCTGACATAACTTTTCTCTTCTTTCCCTCAATAAAAATGCATAACATTAGGCCAGGAGATTGTGTTTAGTGCAGTCATTACATACATTGTCCATGCTGTGTGTATCCATAACATAACATTAGCTACGTTGATCTATATTCATCTACACTTGCTGTCTCTTTTCCCTTTTATTTAAGTACAAATTCTGACAGGTGTTGATAGTGTGGTAACACTGTACTCGAAAATCTTAGACATTTACACTCCATTAAACCAATATTACCTCAAATACAATAACAAACATGTTTTCAGGTGCTCTGTTTTCTCAAGATCAGGGTTTGTACTTGAACTGAATAACATTTCAAGTGTGCATTTTCAAGGTCTTCACATCTCATTTCCACATCATTAATTTACCACTGACAATGAGAAAATATCTATACTGGCACAGATCTAACATCTCTATCTTAGTGACACTGATTTATTTTTTCTCTTACCTCTAAATTTCCTTACACTTTCTCTTGTCCTCTTCAGCATTTCTCTCAAGGTTTGTTTTGCAGGTGCTATTTTATTGACTAGCCTTTATTTTCCAACACCCTCAATATTTATCGTCTTAAATATATTTTTGTTGCAACTCATTGTTTGCTCCTTCAACCTTAAGTGAGTTTTACACTAACTCACTAGGGTACTTAAAAAGTTTTAACCAGGGACCAGAGGGAACGTACAGTGAGAAGAGCATTTGCCTTGCATGTAACCAACTTGGTTCAATTCCTGTCATAACATATGGTCCTCTGAACAATGGCACAAATGAGTGCCTAGCGCAAAGTTAGGAGTGACCCTGTGCACTTCTGAGTGTAGCCCAATTGTCACGCCCCCCCAAATAGCACCTAAAACAAAGTCATACTATTCCTTCATTCTTATCTTCCTACTGTTACAAGGATACTCAAAAGTATCTTTGAAATTAGACTCTGCATCATTTTCTTTCTTCCTCATAATATCCAAGTGTATTGATATTTCTTCACCCCACCTCATGAAAACACCACACATTCTAACTGAAAAATATTTTATTTACTGGGGCAGAAGATATACTACCCCTAGTGTGATGTTTGAATGCAATGTGGTTAACTTAGGTTCTATTTCCAGAACTACAGATGGCCTCTACACCACTAGAATTCATTCTTAGTACAGATCTAGGAGTGAGACCAGATATAGCCAGATATAGTCAAACTTCCCACCACAAGAAGGAAGCAGCATTTTATACCCTCTTATTAAGACTTGTCCACATAATATGGCACTTTTTGCTTGCCATTCAGGTCTATTTTTTTACTGTTTAAAATTGTAGCTCAATTGTTAAGAAAAAAATGTTAGTTTACAATTGTCAATTAATATTTGTTTGAATAATAAAATGTCAGAGTAAATATTAAATAATTACATTAATATCACTTCTGAAAAAAATTTGATTTAGAAGCTTTATGCAAAATGAAACATTGTGTAAAAATCACCATGTAATCTGCTTAAGCCTGTAAATAAAACAGGTGATATTTTTCCTAAAACCTAGCATATCTACTTCATAATACAACATCTCCTAGGAAATTTTTGTTTTTAAAAATATACATAAATGGGGGCCGAGCAGTGGCGCTGAAGGTAAGGTGCCTATCTTGCCTGTGCTAACTTAGGACGGACCTCGGTTCGATCCCCCGGTTCCCCTTATGGTCCCCCGTGCCTGCCAGGAGCGACTTCTGAGTGAACAGCCAGGAGTAACCCCCGAGCGTCACTGGGTGTGGCCCAAAAACCAAAAGAATATATATATATATATATATATATATATATATATATATATATATATATATATATATACATAAATAATTCATTCAAAAGCCACAATTCCATATCAATGAATATACCTTGGCTTTTATTTTGGATACATACTGACAAATTTATTCATCTAATACCACATGACTTAGTTTTTGTTGTAAAATTGAGTATGTTTTGGAAAAGAGAGATGTGTCCCCAGATGAAAAGTAGTATAGCTAAACTTCCTTGACTACAGACATTTGTGATTATTTTTCAAAACCATGGATGAATGATAAATTAAATGAATTAAACCATAGGACACAATAATGAATACTTGAAAATTTACTCACTCTTTCACTAAGGGGTGTCTCAGGTATCTGCACATGTTCCAATGCTGAGAGAAAGAAGAAACACATCTCAAGTTGAAAAGCAAATCAATGTCAGCCCTAACATTTGGGGGAAAGTTAATTGAGATTGAATTTAGGGAGTTGATCACAGCACAGGAGTTCCAATGCCTGAAGTTAGCCATTTGGAATCACACTGAAAACAAACACAAACTTAATGACTGTTAAATAGCTAGTTTCACAGGGAGAGAGAAATATATTATCAAACAACAACAGCTTTCAACAGAGGATAATTTATAATAAAACATGTCAGTGTGTTATTTCAAAGGCACAAAGATGAATGAATTATTACTTATTAAATATATTTCCAGTGTTAAAGCACCAAGATAATATAATTTAAAATTTTGAACATGGAAGGTGCAAAAGTATGAACTAATCTAAAACAATTTATTTAACATATTACTTCTTTAGCTATATAGTATTATCAAATAATATGGAAAATATAAAGACAAAGAAATTACTGAATATGTTTAATGTTCAATAGATACAAGATTAACTTATTTTTGTCTTACTCATAACCTATATTAGTAAATATGCCCTGCAAGTATCAAATGATTGGCAAATGGAAATGTTGCAGTTAACTGTTTCCTAGAAAGCATGCCTTGTTACCATACTATCTTTTAATTTTCTTATTGACCATAAATGAGTGATATTATTCTATGTCTATCTCTCTCCTCTGACTCCTTTGATGCAGCATAATGCTCTCTATGTATAAACAAATTTCATGACTTTATTTTTCATAATGGATGCATAGTATTCCATTGTGTGATGCACCACAGATAATAATATCCAGAGGCAACAGAGAAGAGGGTTAGGAGGACCTGTACATGATAGGGATCATGACACAAATAGTTAGAGTAGAAAAGAGAACAAAATGACTATCATATTGTTCAATCACTTAGGACCATAATTGGGTATTGGATAGAGATAAAATGATATGCATGGTATCACAGACCTCAGATCAGTGGAATAGGCTTGACTACTCAGAGAATGTTACCCAGACATACAATAACCTAATTTTTGACAAAGGAGCAAGAAATACTAAATGGAGCAAAGAAAGCCTCTTCAACAAGTGGTGTTGGCACAACTGGCTAACCAATTGCAAAAAATTGAACTTAGACCCCCCAGTTAACATCATCTACAAAGGTAAAATCTAAATGGATGAAAGACCTCGATATCAGACCCAAAACCATAAAATATATAGAACAACATGTAGGTAAAACACTCCAATACATTGAGACTAAAGGTATCTTCAAGGAGGAAGCTGTACTCTCCAAGCAAGTGAAAGCAGAGATTAACAGATGGGAATATGTTAAACTGAGAAGCTTCTGCACCTCAAAAGAAATAGCGCCCAGGATACAAGAGCCCCCCACTGAGTGGGAGAAACTATTCACCCAATACCCATCAGATAAGGGGCTAATCTCCAAAATATACAAGGCACTGACAGAACTTTACAAGAAAAAAAAAGATCTATTACCATCAAAAAATGGGGAGAAGAAATGGACGGACACTTTGACAAAGAAGAAATACAAATGACCAAAAGACATGTGAAAAAATGCTCCACATCACGAGTCATCAGGGAGATGCAAATCAAATCAACTATGAGGTACCACCTCACACCCCAGAGATTGGCACACATCACAAAGAATGAGAACAAGCAGTGTTGGCGGAGATGTGGATAGAAAGGAATTCTTATCCACTGCTGGTGGGAATGCCATCTAGTTCAACCTTTATGGAAAGCAATATGGAGATTCCTCCCAAAACTGGAAATTGAGCTCCCATACGACCCAGCTATACCACTCCTAGGAATATACCCTAGGAACACAAAAATACAATACAAAAATCCCTTCCTTACACCTATATTCATTGCAGCACTATTTACCATAGCAAGACTCTGGAAACAACCAAGATGCCCTTCAACAGACGAATGGCTAAAGAAACTATGGTACATATACACAATGGAATATTATGCAGCTGTCAGAAGAGATGGAGTCATGAAATTTTCCTACACATGGATGTACATGGAAGCTATCATGCTGAGTGAAATAAGTCAGAGAGAGAGAGAAAAACGCAGAATGGTATCACTCATCTATGGGTTTTAAGAAAAATGAAAGACATTCTTGCAATAATAATAATTTTCATACACAAAAGAGAAAAGAGCTGGAAGTTCCAACTCACCTCATGAAGCTCACCACAAAGAGTGAAGAGTTTAGTTAGAGAAATAACTACATTTTGAACTGTCCTAATAATGAGAATGTGTGAGGGAAATAGAAAGCCTGTTTAGTGTACAGGCGGGGGTTGGGTGGCGAGGAGGGAGATTTGGACATTGGTGATGGGAATGTTGCACTGGTGATGGTTGGTGTTCTTTACATGACTGAAACCCAAACTCAATCATGTTTATAATCAAGTTGCCTAAATAAAAAAATAAAAAAGTTGAAGAACAAAATGTAAAAAAATAAGTAGAATAGTGCAAACCTCAGTGTCTAAAATAATAAAAAGGAAAGCATGAGACAGTAGGGATAGAGACAGAGACAGAGAGATAGAAAGAAAGAGGGACAGAGAGAGAGAGAAAGAGGGAAGAGGGGAGGGAAACTGGGGACATTGGTAGAGGAAACCATTCATGGGTGAACTGTGGTGTACATTGTAAGACTGAAAATCAATCACAAACAATTTTGCAATCACAATGTTGCTATATATATTTCTATATATATATATATATATATATATATATATATATACATTACATATGTACAGATATACTAATAAAAGAATAACCTTTTGGTGACTATATCAGAAAACTAACATATATTTGAATTTAATGGGAAAGCATTATCCATGTAGGTTTCTACTATATACTTCTGGTTATACATTTGTCTCTATAAGGGGATGGAGGTCTATTCTCCTGAACTGATATTTATTAAGGAAACTCAAGTAGTCAGGCATTCATGGAATATGATGCCTAACAAAAGCATATCCAGCTTCCTTAAAGATCATGTTTTAAGTTTTTCAACATTAAAGGACTTTTCCTTTGCTCGCAGAAAGAAAAGGGAGGAGAGGAATATTCAGTGGGGATGCACCATGTTCTGGTTATCTTGTAAGATGTTTGTCTTTTCTTTACAACCAAGTGCATGATATTGTATGCACATTTCATGGTTGATAAGGAGAAATGAAAAATTCTGCCTAACTTGTCCGAACTCACCCACTAGTTAAAAGCACCAACTGTTTTCTAGGTTGTTCCAATGAGGTGGAAATTGCACAATACAATGGACACACAAACTGGATGTTGCACTCTAGGGTGGAAGATGAAGTCATTATCTAATGGGGCCAGGTAGCTAGTGATTTCAAATGGGAAGCTTTTTAAAATATATTTTATTCAAATCATTAGGTGAGTTGCCTCTACTGCATAACACTCTCTAAAGCGAATTACACAGGCACCCTACATTTCAAATGGCCTGATAATGATCTTCCATGATGCCTGTTCTAAGCAAAGAACAAGATCTCCCATGAGAGACACTTTATTTAAAGATAAATTTAAATGAATTCTTTTAAAATGTCACTCTTCCAAGAGTTTTGCAAGTCGTTCCTCAATTGTCTTTAAAATTTACTAAGGAGAGACTATTGCTTTCATTATGTTAACAGTGTGGCACCTTATTCCTTAGTTAGAGTCTTTTTTCCTTAAATGAACTGAGAAAAGTACAGGTATACCCTGTTATAAAATATATATATATATAATAGATATATTAATTGGTTTGATTTAGTAAATTATTTATTTTGAGGATCTATTTTTCTCTATATATTAATTAAATTATAATTTGCACTATAAATTTAAATATATATTTGTTTTATATTTTATTATTTTAGATATATATTTATAAGTATATTTAATTGTTATACATTAAATTGTAAATTTATTTATAAATATAAATTAAAATTTTGAATCACTCAAATAATCTAATGATCTAATAATAATTTAATGAAGCAAATAAAATAAAGCATACTACTTTAGATAGTAGGGACACTCTAGATAGTTCTCACAGAGGTTTTGGAGGGTCAAAAGTGTGGCCCATATCACATGCCTCGTGAATAATTTTTGCACAGGAAAAGCCGTATCTTTCTCTTCTTCAATTAAATCAGCTTATATAAGTCAGTGCAAATATATAGCTACTATCTTTTCAGTGTATTACAAATCTCTTTGGTAATAAAGATGCCATTTGTATAATTATTTGAGTTACTTTTGACCTTAGATTTATACTCAATAGAGTAGGCTGGTTGCACTTCATCTAAAGACTTCATCTGCATTTTTAACAAAAACAAGACTTTTCATTACCAAATAGCTCCATGAAGATGCAATTAGCATCAGAGACTTTGCATTGAACTAAACTACTGAAGAGCAAACATAAATCACAAGCTGACTACTTAGGGCTTTTAAGGAAGACATTTATATATCCCATTAACAAGCCTTGATGAAAATGGCTATGCAGATGGACAAAAGCACATGTTGCTATATAAAACTATTAGTCTTGTACCCTATTGACTTTTAATTTTACTCTTACACATATAGTAGCTTTGATGAATAGCTCACTAGATTATTAATAAACATGCATTGACTGACTTCAGATTCCATTACTATGTAAAATATGTGCCAAGATATTAAGGAACTATTTAAATAAATGTGTTTCTCTTTGCTTTCACACTTTTTGGGAAGATTTTCTAGTGATACTACACTTGATGATGGCAGACTGTTTTTAAATAATTTTATGATGAACAGAAAAACTACTGCTGTTTAAGTTGCCTTGTGACAGAAACAAAGAAGAGCTTATTATTATCTAAGGGTATAATTTCAGCTTGTGAATCTTTCCTTTAGAGATTTGATTGACTTCATGCACTCAGGTTCTGCCCATAGAACAGCAAATATGATAGTATGAATTAACTATGTGGTTATACTTTGTATTTCTTTTATTTCCAATTTTCTATGATATTTTTTAAATATCATATGATTAAAACATGATTGTAGTTGAGTTGAGTCATTATCTGTGATTAAATGCCTAATGAGATATTTTATTATTATTTTGTAAATGTGTAACAATAAAACATATTTAAATAAACTTTTTTGTAATGGTCATTTAAAACCTGGGTATACATTACAATAACATTCTCAAGGAGTATTTTTTAACTCTGCACTAAAATAGTTCATTTTAATCACTCCTTACCACAGTACTGACACTTATTAACTCACTTTTCCCTTCTTATCTTATACATGTCATGATTCTACACCCTTCTGTGGTGTTTTGCTTTAGTTATTTGTATAGTGATTGTACTAGTAATCATTTATTTCCTTCAACTTAAGGTTCTATTTTGTGACTTTCTGGTTATTATATTTATAACTTGCCCTCTTCTGTCTGAGACAAGAATTTCAATATAAAAATTGGAAGTGGAAGTCTTTTTTTTGTTTTGTTTTGTTTTTTGTTTTGTTTTGTTTTGTTTTATTTTTTGTTTAGGGTCACACGTCGTGATGCCCACAAGTTATTCCTTGCTATGCACTCAGAAATCACTCCTGTCTTGGAGGACCATATGGGATGCCGGGGGATGGAACCACTTGCATCACTGCTCTGGCCCCTAAAAATTGGAATTCTTATAAATGTATATTTATGAAAACAAATTGTTTGAATGATGCATTTGACTCTCCATTGACAGCTTTGCAAAGTAAGATGATAAAAAACAAGAAAATTATTTTTAGAACATAATTTAAAGCACTACCATTCTTAAAAAAGGACCTTTATTTTTACAAAAGTGAATTAAATTAAGAAAACACAATAACAAAAGTATAAACACTAAGATTGTGAAACATAAATAAATTCTTTTATTTTCTACAAACATTGTTTTTTTTTTTATTTAAGGGTAATGATTAATGTGCACTTTATTCACACTTCTGCAGTTAAGGCTGGTCCATCCGTATGGTCACCCTGTACTTTTTTACCTTTATTCAATCTTCAAAGAAATAAGGAAACCTATTTTAATGTAAATAAATTTCTTAGTTTATCTGATATATATGTATATACACATGTGTATATGTATACATGTGTATGGGCTTATTTATAGAACATAGACCAAAATAATATTACTTCAATTTTTTAGCTATAATTTCTATCTATTCACATTGACTATAATTAAAGGAACATACAGTATTTTTCGTTCTATAAGATGTACCTGACCTTATAAGATGCACATGGGGTTTAAATGCTCTCCTCCCCTGCACTCAGTCTTCAGCTCCAGGCATATTTGCTCCATAAGATGCACTGGGGGGCGGTAAGTGTTTCTTATGGTATGAAAAATATGGTAACTAGAAAAGTTAGGTAAGTTGAAATAACCAAATAGGTTAACCATTAATAAATTAAGTTTTAAGAGGAATGGGATACAGAAATGGAAAAAGTGAGGGTGTATATATATTTTTTCTGAAAGAGTTTACCATATTTTTTAGCTTCTAAGATGACGCCCTAATTTTACAGTTAAAACATAGGTTTAGACTTATGTTCACTGTATATGACAGAACATTCCTGTGCTGCAACTGTATGTACCACAGTGAGCCAATCACAAGCAAAAGTTCAAAGAGTATAGTGTAGTAGACTTCCTCTCTGACTCTGGCCATACTGAGTAGGCTTTTTACAGCATAGATTTGGGTAGAGAACACTGTATAATTTGCATGCATAAAAAGCCTGCTTGGATTGGCCTAGAGAGGCGGTCCTAGCAGCCTTGTAGTAATTGGTGCAGGATAGAGTTGGAAAATTCGTTTCATGGCAATATTCAGACAATTTTTGTTTAGCAGAATATGGAAATCTTTTCGGGATATACTCGGCATATAAGACGACCTCAGATTTTGGTTGACTTTTTTCGTTTCAAAAGTCGTCTTATATGCTGAAAAATACGGTAACTAAAGACAATGAGACATAAGTTTGTGATGGTTTACTTGAAGTACATTGTCTATCAACGAAATAAGAGGATGTTTTAAAATATGACTTATTTGTTCATTTAATTCTTGCAATTATTATACTTGAGATGCTTAAAAACAATTCTTCTATAGACACAAAATAAGTAACTTAAAAAATTGTTTGTTTGAGGGACTGTCCTCTATCATCTCTCCTATCTCTGACCTCTAGTGATATTTCTTGTGATAAGAACTATTCAAAGTAGTTAATTATTTGATAATTTATTTTAAACATAAATAAACTTGGAGAGTAACATTAAATAATATTACATAAACTACAAAATGTGTTTATGTAAAATATTTATTAAGATTATTTCTAAATGAGGGCCGGAGAGATAGCATGGAAATAAGGCATGTGCCTTTCATGCAGAGGATGGTGGTTCGAATTCCCGCATCCCATATGGTCATATGTGCCTGCCAAGGATGACTTCTGAGCAAAGAGCCAGAGCACCCTGAGCACTACCGGGTGTGACCCTCCCTCCCAAAAAAACCACAAGATTATTTCTAAATGCATTATTTTAAAAACACTTTGAGAATTCTTACTAATATGTTGTTATTCCACAAATATAATATAAAATTTAAGCAAGGTTATTTCAAAGTACTATTAATTTTAATTAATTTTATGCTAACATGGTTTATATATAATAGAATATGCCCAATATTAAGGTTTAATGTTTTTTGGAAAATATTCACATCTTAATCCCTGTGGTAATTAAGTATTAAATATTTCTTACACTCCAAGATACCATATTTTTCTTTTTTTTTTTTTTTTTTTTTTTTTTGGTAATCACCGAAATAAGTCTGTATTTAGGTGATTACAAGTTTAATTTTAGTCTTAAGAGTTTGATTTTTCATTTATGATTTCATATTGATGAAGACTACTTTTTTTATTTTTGTCTTCTTTTCCTACCCAAACTACTCCAAAATATGTTCAATTTTCCTTGTGTATATCAGTAGTTTGATATCTTTATTGCTCAATAATGTCATTGTACTTATGGCTGAAATTTATTAATAAATTCACTGTTGATTGACACATTATTGGTCATAATTCAAGGCTATTTAGGAATGAATATGATTTAAATAATCAAGTGCATATGATTTCTGTTCCTCCTATAGACAAATAATTAAAGAATGCTTTGCATGTCATAGAAAATGCCAACATTTTTATAATGCGATGTTCCACTATTTATTTTTGTTTGTTTTGCGCCATACCCATTTGACACTCATGGATTACTCCTGGCTCTTTGCTCAGAAATTGCCCCTGGCTTGGGGGGACCATATGGGATGCTGGGGGATCGAACCACGTTCCATCCTAGGCTAGGACTTGCAAGACAGATGCCTTACCTCTAGCACCACCTCTCTGACCCCTTCACTATTTATTTTTAATAATTTTTACTTTTTAGTTCTATGGCTTCCTGAATATTTCCATTATCAATAGAATTGTTAATTATTTATTTTTATTATTAATTTATATTAATATTATATTATGACATATAATATTAATTTATATTATATATTATACACTACAATGCATAACCACACATATTTATTATATATTTTTTCTATTTATTTATTTATTTATTTATTTTTTTTGGTTTTTGGGCCACACCCGGTGACTCTCAGGAGTTACTCCTGGCTATGCGCTCAGAAGTCGCTCTTGGCTTGGGGGACCATATGGGACACCGGGGGATCAAACCAAGGTCCGTCCTAGGCTAGCGCAAGCAAGGCAGGCACCCTACCTCCAGCGCCACCGCCCGGCCCCTATTTTTTGAATATTTTTATTTCATTCAGATCATTATGTAATTTTACTATTTTACAATTAATGATTTTTTTGTTATTGTTCTGGTAGAGGCCACACCTGGTAGTGCTCTTGATTGTACTTGGGAGAATTTGTGTTGTGCTTTGCAGCTTTCTGGGAACCCCGGGCAGCGGGGAGAAAGGGGATGAATGCCGCGACTTATTCATGGGTTTACTGAGGCCGACCCGATCCGAAATATCTGTGAAGGGAATCTTTAAGAAGTTAGTAGAAATTCTCAGGACAACGTCTCACTAATCAAGAGGATTTATTGCCCTGGAAAATAGCTTATAAAGGTAGAACACATCATAGGGGCATTACAAGCACGTCACTCAACTTTCCACCAGTTACAGCATGGGGACGTTTATCAGCTTGAACTGCAGGCAGGAATTAGGGAGGAGTAAAGAGGTAGACTTGAGCACATGTAAAAATGTTAATCTTGTTTGTACTGAAGGCACAAGTAAAATGTTACCAAACAGGATCTTATAAACTTTTACTCAGCAAACATAAATAAAACATCAGTTGCAAACACATCAGTTTTTTGCTAACACAAAGGCAAGTTGTTCTATATAGGTGACTTCCCCCTGACTGGGTGGTTGGGCTGCTCTGTGTAAACTTTAACTTTTGCAGTCAGCCATTTTCTTTGCCCTCAGGGCATGAGTGCCTCTTGCCACGTGGGTAACAAGGTCAGGGACTCTGAGACACAATTTTGTTCTAGGTTCTATCAGCTCCCCACGGTGCTTGGGATCAAACCAGAGTCAATTGTATGCAAGTGAAGCGCCTTATCCTCTGTATCTAACCTCTCTGGATCCTTATTTTTAATGCCTAACTAATATTTGCTGTTGTCAGGTTTAGAAACTTCTTCATTTTAGTCACTGTGTTTTAAAATACTTTTAATGATAGGATTCTACACATGCAATGATTGAGCCCCCTTGCTTCCGCCAAAGTGACTGCTTTTTTCCAAGTCTGTTTCAGTACACAAACATGCACTTCCTCTCCACCCAAACTCACTATGTCTCTGGCACTGAAGAGCATCCTGGAGTCCTAGAGAGTAGTTCTCAGGTTCTGTTATTGCCTGATTATTCTACTTTACACCCCGCATATGAAAGAGATCATTTGGTATCTGCTCCACTCCTGTTGATTGACCTGACTTAAGGTGATACCGTCCAGTTCCAATTTGCTAGTTGCATGGCTTCATTTTTCTTTTTCTGAGGGTTAAGTGTTAATCCGTTGTGTATGTATAGCATAGTTTCATTACTCAGTGTTACGTTATTGGACATTGAGTTATGTCGTGATTTTGCCTATTCTGAATAGTGATGCAATAAACAAAGGAATTAAAATATTTTTGATACAATTTTGGACCCTTGGGGTACAGCCCAGATTGTAAATGTGGTTCTTAAAGAATTTTAAAAAGTTATATTTTAAGTTCAGGTCATGTTATATTGTAAAACAGAATATTTTGAAGTATTAGATAAAAGGAGCATGACATACTTCATTTAGATTCATATCAAATACTTAGGTTAATTACATCTATTAAAACACTTTTCCCCAAATAAACTCATAATCATTGGTTAATGGGGTTAAACCACTGAAATTTTCTTCAGAGATAAATCGTTCCATCCGCTGCAACATTTTCTGCTTATATTTGCTCAGTGTGCTTCAACTCAAATAGTTTCTCTTTCCCTAAAGTAGAATTTAATATTCTTTAATTTTCACTAATGATATTTTTTAATTTATATTATTTCTATAAAAATTCTTTCTTGTCTTTTAATGTTATATTCTGTTTATCTCTTTTTAGTATGCATCAATTACTTTAAATACTTAAGCCCATTTGATGATGGTTGCAATGAACTCCTGAGTCATAATTTTTCTGTATTGTCAGTTGCCCTTTTAATAGAAGTTTCAGGGCATATAAAACTCATACATTATTTTCTTTTTCTCAGTGATAACTATTCTGCATTATTTGCTATTTAATGTCTGCAAATTTCTATTCAAGATCTTCCCCCATGATTCTAACATTATCTATAGCATAAAACTTATTCTGAATTACATATTTAAGCAAATATACTAATTTTCTATTTACTTACCTGTCCTTCTATTCTATTGATTTATTGAATATATAACAACAGATATATCAATAGATGGAATTATTTTATACTGAAGAGATTGCTTACTAGATGATGATAAAAGTTCCTTTCTGAGGAAATAGCTATATTTTAAAATATATATAAGAATTTAAATAATTAAAGATATCTAAGAGTCTCATTCAAAAACATTACCATATTACTATGTTCCTATGCAATATTGTAATTTTACTGTATTACAGTTAGTGTTTTTTATTTTTGGGGGGAAACACACCTGACTGAGCTTATGTGATAAATTTTTATGAGCTCACTCTAATACTGAATTTAGAAAATAGTATAATTAAAAAAATTACAAGAAATACTAAGTATGATGAGCAAGAAAATGAGAAGTCTCTTCACTGAGTTCAGAAATTTTATTAAAGAGCATATTTAGGCAAATAGACAATGTATTTATATATATACATATATATATATATATATGTATGATGTTCTTATATAGAGACTGGATAGATAGATAGTATGGGGATTTTGGCACTTACCTTGTTGTTAATATCAATTGGATCAATGGAGCTAAATTGTCCCTCCTCCAAGTGAGCCAAATGCAGATGCAGCCCTGGAGATCCCCAAGCACTTTGGATATGACTAGAATCTTACTAAGAAGCATCAGTTTAACCCCAATCATCTCTAGCACCACATGACCAGAACACCACAGATTTTAGGAAATACAAAGAATATTAATATATACCTGTGGTTACTGTATTTGTGCCATTGCGCTGCCAAAACTGATGTCCAAAAACTGTCAGGAGCTCTCAAAGCCCTTGAGATGGTAAAAAAAAACTTATATAGGCTGGAGTTCTATGCCAGAGTGATAGTGAAATGGGTAGGGTGCTTGTCTTACACATGGCTAATGTGGGTTTCATCCTCAATATCTCCTGTAGTCCTGAATCCCACCCAATGTATTCCTGAATGCAAAGTCAGGGGTAAGCCCTGAGTACTGATGGGTACGGCATCCAACATAAAAGAATAAAAACTATTCAAAAGAATACACTGTGGGTGCATAATTGATTAGAGCCAAATACAGTGTGAAACCTAATCTTTCAATCTTTATTAGTAGTGCTTATTCCATGGAAAAATATGTGATGGAAACAAGAATAAGCTAGTCTTAAAAATGAATTTGCTTCTACTAATCTTGGGTATTACAGATTGGTCTCTTCAGTCATTCTCAAGTAAACCTCAGGGTTCTGAATGGCTACTAGAATATAGTCACCCCTAGAGACCGCTAACAATCAGAGTTAAAAATAATTTCTACTGTAATAATTTCCCAAAAGTCCTTCAAATTGCATGACTTTTTTCAGTGTTTCATTGCTAAGGTATTAGCATATAATCACAGGAGCCTTATAAGATGCTGGACAATATATTTTATGCTGGCAAAGAATAAGTTAGGTTAAAATATGAACCTCTATAGCCAGTAGAAATACAATGAATATTAATATTTATCTGTGATTTCTGAAAATATGTAAAAACTTAGTTTTTATACTTTGGTGTATTAGGTTTTATAGAAACACTTAATCTATTAGAAAAATATATGCTAGTATATGATTTGCATAGCATAGGTTAGAAAAATTAACAAGTTTAGTATGTATTTTTATTGTTTTGATTTGGGTACACAACTGGCTCTATTCTGATGCTACATCTAATTTTATGTTCCATGGTTGGTCCTGGCAGTGTTCGTGTGATAGTATGGCACTGGACATCTAACCTGGGCCTTATATGCAGAACATGTGCTGTGTTTGATCCTTTGAGCACTCTCTGGTTCCAGTGTTATATTAATAACACTACCACTGTCTGAAGAAACTTAGAGAAGCTTACTAAAGTAAATATAAATTTAACTGGATAATGAAAAAATTTATGAACTAATAATTTAGGTACAGCAGAATGAAATCTAATAAAATGAGCAGCTAACTAATTAATAACAAAATAGTATTAAATCAGGTAATCAATAGATTTGAAAAATATCTATATGATTATTATAGCATGGCTACCCTAAACTTACCTGAGCAAATAAGCTTTTGTTAAAAAATAAAAATGAGGGGCCAGAGATATAGCATGGAGGTAAGGCATTTGCCTTGCATATAGAAGGATGATGAATTGAGTACCGGCATCCCATATGATCCCTGAGCCTGCCTGTGTAAGATTTCTGAGTGTAGAACCAGGAGTAGCCCCTGAGCACTGCAGGGTGTGACCCCCTAAAAAAGTACTAGTTTTATATGTGACCATGTATTTCCCTCTATAGAAAATTAAAAATAAGTAAATATAATTTTTGTGTTTAATTTCTCAAATTTTAGTTAGAGTAGATGATACCTACTCTGAAATTAGATGTAAAAGAAATGGAAGAGTACATGTTTTTAGCTTTGGTTTACATTGTGCCATTTTGGGAATCTATGCAGACATATGTAAGGAAATGCCTCTAATTCCAAGTTTGATAGAAAACTTATGACAGTTTTTCTAAAAACAAACTATTAGAATATAATCAGTCCAAGAATAACATTAAGCCTTTGTATTCAACCTGCTCCTTTAAATCCTGCATTCTGTTGCTATCACGGAGGTTTGTCTTTCATCTCAGGAGCTCACATACCAATGTCACAGGCAGTAAGAACATGTTGATGCACTTGACATCCAATTTAGTTAATGCTAGGTCAGCTGGGAGGCACTGAAATACTAGTCTGTATGCAGCTGAGAAGGCTCTATGCCACTACTGAGGAATACCCTCTAATTCCCAGGATACTTGTTAAACAATTCTAATATATCAATACCAGTGAGGACTCTAACCATCATGTCACAATAAAATACATAGGTAGCATATTATTTTGAGAGCTTATTAACGCTTAGCATGTTTCCTCTCGTTCTATCTCTGTCTTTTCTTCTTTCTCTTTTTTCTTATTTGTTTTACTTTATTTCTTATTCGTTTATATATTTATTTAAATATTTCTGTCTTTCAACATTTATGTAAAGTTACGTTTTTAGTTAAATGTTGTTATGATTATTCTTGAACTGTTTAAGTTACAATCCTTTCATCATTGAATATCAAAAATATTATACCTTAGCACAGAATGGTTTATTTTAAACTTTGAATTTATATTAAGTATTTCTGAACTTAAAAACATTTAAATTGCAACACTATGCCAGGAAATGTACTAGTGATAGGACTAGAATAATAACTACAAATATAATGGGACAAAATTATATTACTGACAGCTAATGATATTTTGAGTTACATTCAATCCTTAAAAGTGCCTTGATACTGACAGAGATTAAGAGAAATATTTCACTTTAAGGCAGGTGATAGTACATCAAAAACACTATAATGTAGTTTAAATATACTTTTAGAATAATTTTAGATTTGCCAAAAATTGCAAGGATTGTGAAAAGATTCTTACTGCATGCAATTCCCCAATACTATTCTTTATTGGTAGGATACATATTTTGCAAGTACTACGAATTGGCTTAGGGGTGACACTAATAGTATTCAGTGACTATTCATGGATCTGTGCTTGGGGTCACTCCCATTGGTTCTTGGGGACCATTGTAGCATTGGCATCTAAACTGAATCTTCTCAATTAGTGTATTACTAATTTCAATTATGAGACTATTTAATCTTAATTAAATCGTATTAATCTGATTAAATAAGATAATAACTTCTATGACCTTGAGCTTTTACCAAATTTTTTTATTCTAAGTTGTCATCCAGAATTACACAATACTTTTAATTATGATATTTTCTCTTCTGCATGAAACATTTTCTATATGGAAGTTCCTCAAAATTCCTTGCTTTTGTTGAACAACACTTTTAAGAAGTATTAGTCAGGTATTTAGTATAATATCCTTCTATTCACTCTTTTCTGATATAATCTTATAAGTAGACTGAAGAGACAATATGACTATTTATTATATGCTATTAGACTTGACCAATAGGGATACCAAGTAAAAAATTTGGAAGGTATAAAATGTATTGAAATGTACATGGTTATCTTTATGTGACAAACTTGGACAGACAGATTTTTAGATGACAGTATAAAACTCGAATAAAATATATCTATCAAATTTATATTGTTGTAACCACTATATTTCCTTATTTCTATTATTAAAAACATTTAACTTTTTGTTACAATCATAGTTCAATTCTCTGACTACTCACACAAACATTTTTATAAGCATTTGTTTTATTGAAACTTCCCTGAACCATCCTGATGAAGTTGTGATACCCTGAACCCTGACTTAAGTATGATAGAGTCAAATTTAACATCTTAAAATAATAAGGTCAGACAGTTTAAAATGCATCTTTATAGTGCTATGGTAATTAAGATAAACAATCACTTGTCTATAATTATTTCAATTCTTAGGTTAGGACTTTCTTTTCCATGAATTACTTCAAAATATAAAAAAAATCCCATTATGTCCTTTACTTTTATTCCATCTAAATCCATTTGATCATAATATATTCCCATGCTCATTATGGTTAGCTGATGTCTACCTCCTATTTATTTATAAGGTAAATATCTATGGGGCCAGAGGAATAGCATAGCGGTAGGGAGTTTGCCTTGCATTTGGTTGACCTGTGATGGACCCAGATTTCAGCCCTGGCATCCCATATGGTCCACCGAGCATTCGAGTAGCAATTTCTGAGAGCAGAGCCAGGAGTAACCCTTGAGCACTGCCAGGTTTGACCCCCCAAAAATAAATAAAGTAAAAAAATCTATCTATATTGTTTCTAATTGTTAATATATAATGATGTTATTTTATTACTCCAAAAAAATGGCATGGCTTTCCATTTAGTTGGTCAATACTAAGTTTCTGTAAATTGAAATACCTTTTTCCTTTCCACATTTTTCAATGTCTTTCTAGTTAAGTTCTATTTCATTATGTTGCCTTGATGTACAAATCAGCAACTATAATTATCAAAGATTTTAATTATGCATTAAATATAAACAATGCATTCCTCTCTTGCTCTACACTTTCTAGAGCTAGTAATCAGAGTTGTTAATTGTAATATAATTAGGGATTTTACATTGTAGTAATCACTGAAGATTTTTATGTTCTAGCATTAAGGTGCAATTGTAGGGCAAATTCTTAGATGTGAGAGAAACAAATGTGCTTGAAATTTTATTAGCTTTTCTAATAGTAAGACAGTATCTAGATCAACCTGTAACATGTTAAGTATAACTGAAATCTTCTCTTCAAGTAATCAACATGTTTACTAAATGATAAAAGCAGTGTTGAGATAATAGTAAAACCCAGTTATTAGAGGACACCATGTGGGCCACGGGATTCGCCAATTTGAACTCTACCCCCATTAGTCAGATCTTATGATATATGCATGAGAAACAAATGCAGAATCCTTTATTTGTTCAATGCATAAAAAAGAGAAAAATAGTTAATCTCATGGGTTGATTCTAGAGGACAAAAATAAACTGATGAAATTGGTAAGTACAACAGATGGCATGTCTTTCATTGATGAATTTATTTGTCTGATTTGGGGGAAGTAATATTTTAGCAGCTAAATTAAACTATGGAAATCACTTCAAAATAACAGATAGATGTTATCTAATTAAATGTTTTTTTTTTCCAAGATGTTGACTCTTGTCTTTATCTGCAAACTTATTCACACTGGAAAATAAATCAGGCATATTATTATTAAGGATGAGCTTCCAACCATCATTCAGCAGAATTAGATAATTTATGCTTCTCTCATTTTTTATAGTGGTCCCAGTAATCGTTACTAAATTGTGAAAAATAGATATCAGGTTCAGAAAAGAGGGAAGCCTTGAAGAAATGCCCTTGATGTTGAATAAGGCTTATACAAATGGCAACCTATTGAGTGAAGAATAAATTACATAATTACCATTCAGTTTTACAGATGGAAAAGCTGAGTCACCAGGAGGTTAAGCATCTTGCCCAAGGTCATGCAAGAGGCCATTAGCATTGTATGAACAACCCCTTATTCTCTTTTAGTTCTTTTCTTATAGTTATCTCACACAGCAAGAAACATTCCAAGGTAAGTATGTTCTGCAAATTCATTCTTGTAATTTGGTATTGACACCAAAAGGATGCGAACAAGGTTGAGTTCTTTTTGTGTTTTGCTTTGCTACTCTTGCACATAAGAATTATATTTCACTCTTTGTTTGTCCTTGCCACTCCTGAAATTGGCTCATTTTCTTAATGTCCCTAAGACACTGCCTATCAGCTATAACAGGGGAGTTTTAAAAATGAGTTAGAAAATGAGAATATGGCAATGCCAAATGTCTCTAAAGAAGACCACTTTGCAGTTTACCCATAAAAAAACAGATACAGGGCCTTAGTACAGCACTAGGGTGTTTGTATGACATCTAGTGGGCCTGGATTTAATCCCAAGCACCAGATAAGATCAACTGAGCCCTGCCAGGTGTGATTCCTGAAGGCAAAGCAAAGAGTCACCTAAGTGACTATTGTGTGTTATCCTCCTCCCCCTAAAAAAGAAAGCAAGTAAATTAAAAAAATAATTTAAAAATAATATTGCAGAACTTAAATCTATAGCAAAGATATATATAAGTACCCAGGATTTTGACATAAGGTCGATTGAGTTCTAACAAATATATTAACTTAGTATGACATCTTTAGAGCGTATAACATTCACATGCTATCTTATGTAATATGAAAGTGGCTGTGTATTTTAGATTGGTGTAAAATATAGTTACACATAATTATGTATTTATGCCTACTGACGGAACCAGTCTGTTCTGTCATATGAGTTCATTTTATGTGAAAGCATGAAACTGTAGCTTGTATTAAAAGCTGTTTCCTTCTATCTTCAGGGAAATCAAAACATGTCCTTACACCTAGACTCACCTGGTGTTTAGAATTTGCTAAAATGCATTATTTTACCATATTTTCATAAATAGGTTACCACATAACTCTGTAAAAGAAGTAACTTAACTGTGAAGATAACAAGTATGCACATTTGTAACCATATACTCACTGGACCTGGGAATGAAGACATTGTTTATCTTTAAATTAAAATCTACTATATATGTGCATGTATATATGGCTGTATAATATAATCCACATTTTCCACAAATTTCACACTCTTTTCTTTCTTGAGGCAGATGGTTTCTTCTCTGAGACATGTTGAGATATGCCTAGAGGGTTTAGCTATTTTGTCAAAATCACACTCACCATCAGCCTTTGAAGACAGGGTGTGGGAAGAAGCTGACTGGCATCCAGTAAATGGATCATTCAATCAACTGGATAATTAAAATCATAAAGGACACCAATACTTTGACTTTTGGTGCCCATCACAACAATTTGTTTGCATACTTCTTCCCCCAAATGCCTTTGTTACCAAATGTCCAACAATGATGCTTTCAAGTTCTGAGCCATCCAACCAAATCACAACCCACAGATTATGAGTCATTTTGTAATGAAACATATGGCCTTTCTCTGAAAAATATTTGCTCACAGTTCTTCCTATCAGGAAGACTTTCCTTGATCCTTTCCTATGACATCTCAGAAAGGGATGTAGGTGTCAGCTTTAGGGTGATTTCTGCAAAATACTAGCCTGGCTTTTCTCTGTTTCTGACAGCTGATAATAAAGAACTTCCAGAGAACCAGAGAAAAAAGTGCAAAAATAGTAGAGCCATGAACCTAAAAACAGTTTTATTCTTTTTTTTTCAACTTTGTTTTACACAATAAGATTTTGAGTTAAAGTCTGCAAAGTGTGCACAGTGAGAAACATTTCATCTTTATTCCGTGTGAGGTAATGTGACTGGTGATGGACAATCCATTTCCAAGATTGCCTTTCTCATAGGTGATGTAGTTTGGTCTAGTCTGATGGGTACATACATTTTAGCTAGGAGTCTTGATTTATTTTCATTTGGTCTATTTAAATCACGAGGTTAGATTTATCACAATATGGTAGTCTCAGAGTGACTTCTTCCTTCATGACCTTCTTGGTTCCTATCTCATTAATACTATTTTCATTGCATAAGAGTTAAATTTTAACTCTATGTGTAGTTCAACATCATTATAAACACACACCATTTTATGACTCAGCAGTTCAAACAGCATCCATCAAGATGTATTGTTTCTTTTCCCTCCATTCATCAACACATAAGAATTTATTGATTTAACTCAAACAATATTTTAGCAATAATAGCCCCTTATATCTTTCAACACAGTATGTCAAGGAAAATAGTAATCATTATTTACTCAAGGCAAGCATTGTGGTAATTTAATTAAGTATTTATTTCTTGGGCACAATATTAGAACCACTTTTATTACTCAAAAAAAAAAGTTGGGGCAGGAAAGATGGCACAGAGGGCAGGGTACTTGTCTTGCATGCAGCCACCAAGGTTCAATTACAGTATTCTGTCAGGTCCACTGAGTCTTGCCAAGAGTGATCCCTGAGCTGCCATGACCCTAAAGCAATGCAAACAAAAATAATAGTAGTTTTATGCATAAAATGTAAGATTTAGCTGCCACATTCTAAAGTACTAAACCGCATTTCAATTGGACCTACAATAGCCTCTAAATAACATTCCTGCTTTCCATCAATATTTCAGATTTCATTGGATATATGCATCATAGAAAGTCACATAAGAGAGGAATTCAAGTAAGAGCTGTTTTCAAACTGGTCAAATTATGCCTCAATGAGGAACTATTGTGTCCAAAATGCAAAGAAAACAATAGATTGCCCCTTTTTACTTTTTGTAAGGATTTCAGGTTGAATAAATGATTTTTATATTTATTTCTTTCTGTGATCTGAATTTGTCTTAAATAAATCTAAAGTAATTACTATATTTTGTTCCTTATGTTCTGTCAGCAAAGTGACATTAAAGTTTAGAGCTTTATGATATCTTGTGGAAGGCAAAGATAATCAGATACCTACAAAGTAATTTGAGCTGGAGATTGAACACATCACTGGTGAAGTACAGTGCAGATATATTGTTTTCCTTTCCAGATGAATGAAAACTGATTTTGGTGATTTTTACTAAAGTATACACACTTTAAGAATAATTTATCAGCTGAACACCTGTCCATCAAGTCTTTGTTTTTATACAATTAATGACTGTCTACAGACACTTTTACTTATTAGATTAATAATACAATTCTTGACACCATATGTACTTTTTAGTAAGTGAAATCATCTTTGGTATATCGCCTACAAAGGAACTCAACACCTAGTTACTTTCATAATAATCTACTGTTCTTACAAGCTTACTTATTTTTCCCACAACTCCTCAAAAGGAGCTGAATAGGGATCTGGTGGAATCACAACTTTTGCATTGTTCAAATCTCTGCCAATGATATAGTCTATGAATTTCCACTGCTACTCAATAATTCAATATTACTTTTGGTTTGCTATATTTTTTTTGGTAAAGGCAGTTTTTATACCTTCCATTTTTGTTTTCCCAAAGTTAATAGCTCTTACTTCAAACATCCATAAATAATTGCGGAGATTTGCCAATCACTGAATTACCTCTCTTAATATGCATTCTGAATTTTGGAAAACAGCCATCACCCTAGAATATACTTCAAGACCCATTGGACCTACAGAGAATTTAGCTGGAGTTAAACTGCCCTCTGTTTGGTCTTTATGAACTCCTACTTTTCTGGACCATTATTTTATTTTGAGAATTAGTATATTTTCAGGGGCAATGTCAGTGACTTTTAAAATAAATCTTCATTTTCTTTTTTCAAGACATTATTACCCTGGTAAAGGGTTCCTTTCAAGGGAAAGTTGATAAGGTGATAAAGTTGATGTCTCTAAATAAATGCATTAGTCAAAATGACAAAACAATTGGCAATCAATAAAGACAGGAACAAAATTGCTAAAGAAAATAATGATATCAGAAAACTCATAGTAAAACAATTGCTCACCTAACTGATTAAGATTAATTAGTTCAAAGTTGATTAATCAAATTAAAGTTGATAAAGTTGAAAAGTGATAAATAACATATATTCTGGTATTGTAAATAAATCTTTTCTTATGGGAAGCTAGAACTTTCTTCAATAAGGAATTTCTATGTCTATAAACAGTCTAAAACCTGGTAGTTGATTATAAGTTGTGAATCTAAAAAATAATTACTTTTAATTATTTATTTTATTGAATAACTTGACTGCTTTTGCTGAGATATGTTTGATATATGGTATTTTATTATTTTCAGATAAATCTTTTATGTCTATTTAAAAAAAAGATATTTCTTTACCTAAAAATCTTTTGCTTGCACTGGTAAATATATAATAGTAGGATTCCCATTAATTTTGAGAACACCATAATCAACTAGTCTATACATAAGTTATCTGAAGATAGATTGTTTTGAATATTGTCTTAAATATCCTTCTCATTGAGTTAACTGCACTCCCCTAACCTTGGTGATGGGTGAGTAAACCTTAAAGAATTAATTTACTCTAACATTCTATTACTACTTTTATTTGTTTGTTTGTTTGTTTATGTGACACACACGGTGACGCTCAGGGATTACTCCTGGCTATGTGCTCAGAAATTGCTTCTGACTTGGGGGACCATATGGGACACTGGGGGATTAAACTGCTAGGCTAGTCTTTCCACTTGCACCACTGCTCCGGCCCCAGTTCTAGTACTCTTAACCTTTAATTCCATCCCTTAATAATATTCAAGTTGATCTTGTAAAGAGTAAATTTATATATATTACATATGAAACATATAACTTAGGTTAATACAAATTATGTAATTTGTGTACATTTCATGTTAATACATTGTATTTTCGATGCCATATGTTTAAATGCAATTTTACATAAAACATTCAATATCTATAACCAACTAATATTTGTATATTTTTTGTTCTCTATTTGTATTGAGAAATAAGACTTTGTAATTAGTTCTTTCACCAAATCTGTGAATTAGCAGTAAAAGTGACACCAAGAGAAACAGAGATGTGGAAAAAAATAGGTATGAGAGAATGGATAATTATGCTCTGTAAGATGTACTTGAAATCAATCACTATTAATCTCAATCAGTTAGGTGAGCAATTGTTTAACTACATGACTTTTCTGAACTCACATTTGATTTAGATATTTTTCCCTGTGTTTATTGATTGCCAATTGATTTGTCATTTTGACTAATGCATTTATTTAAGGACATCAAGTAATAATAATCTTGTTCCTTTGGCTTGTGGGAAAATGATGTCTCTCTGGTTATTAGAGGAAATAAACAGGTGAAACATACATTTAAAAGAAAAATATCAGACTAGGTGTATAATATGAAAGAAAAGAGAAAATGGAAATAGGAAAATTATGAAGATACAGAACTAATGTCTTCTATATTTTAAGATATATTATTTATTTAATACTAAAATAGCTTAAATTTAATAATACTCATAAAATTTTCTTAATTTAAATAGATTTGTAAACATATTCAAGGTTTCAACTAGAAAATTAAAGGAAAGGAAGAGGCTATAATAAAAAAAACTCTATAATTGGATCACTCTTGACCTATTTTTTGGAACTTTACTCCCCTGTGTTATTCAATACTTTATCAAGATGATTCATTGTGATGCAATAGGAATATTTTTAAGATTTATTTTTGTGTGGAAAGGAAAGATACATAAAATATATTTGATATGTAATACATTTGATGAAAAAATATTTTTCAGTAATATGCTAGAAGAAAAAGAAATAGGGGCCGAAGCAGTGGTGCTAGAAGTAAGGCATATGCCTTGCAAGTGCTAGCTTAGAAGTAAGACATCTGCCTTGCAAGAGCTAGCCTAGGATGGACCGTGGTTCAATCCCCCGGCGTCCCATATGGTCCCCCAAGCCAGGAGTGATTTCTGAGTGCCTAGCCAGGAGTAACCCCTGAGCATGAACAGGTTTGGCCACAAAACAAAACAAAACAAAAAAAGAAGAAAAATAAATAACATTTTAACTGCCTACTGCTATAATTTTTGGGGAGTCCTTCCCTGATATCCATTTTTGAGATATATTCATACTGGTCTATTATTGGCCAAGGTAGCTATAATCTAGCTATTATGAGTTATACTTCTAAATAGCTGAGAATCAGTATAATAGAAAGTGGGAGTTATCAATATATTTATTTCACAGTTAAGGAGATTAAAAATGCTTAAATACAAGGATAAAGAGCTTTATTATATATCACAGAAAGGTCATATAAATACTTTATGAGTCAGTAATTAAAGATAATTTTTATGAAAAGGTTTTACCTAAATAAAACCTCTTATAATGCTAAGATTTGGAATTTCAAATTTAGTATCACAGTGAAAAGATATAGTCTGTATAAATGTCAGAATAAAAAATGTTTGATTCTACAAAAGAAGACTGTGACACTTCTTAGACATCATGCCAACATAAATGTGTGCATTTTATTTGACATGTTGATAAAAATATTTAATTAAAGGGTATATTCATTAAGAGAAAAACATAAACACATGTTTATTTTTTTAGTAACTATGATGTATTGAACAACCCCAGAAACTTATCCTCATCCTTCTATAAGGAATTCCCTTTCTTAAAGGTCTCTCAACACCAAATTCTCAGATTTTTTTGCATTATTAAACAGTCCAGAAGTTTACAAAAACTTCTCATGTTTAATTAAGAACTCTATATTCTACTAGTGAAGGTGGACCATGTATATTGATTCTTGAATTAGAAAAGTTCTGTGGCCAGCTTTTCCCTTGAAGTATTCTTCCTTTCTTTATTCCTTTTTCCTTCCTTTGTTCATTTTTTCTTCTTTTCTTCCCTCCATCCTTCCTTCTTTCCTTCCTTTCTTTCTCAGTTCTACTCCCCTTCTTTCAGTTATTTTTTCTTTTTCATTCATTTTTCCTTTATCTTTTTCTTCTTCCTTTTTTATTCTTTCCTTTTTCTTTCTCTTACTTCTTTCCTTTCACCTTCTTTCTTCTTTACTTCCCTTCTCATTTCTCCTACCTTCTTACTTTCTTTACTTCCTTCATCTTTTCTCCTTCTTTCTCCCCTTTTGTCCTTTCTCCTTTCTTCCTTTTATGCCTTCCTTCCTTTCTGCCTTTCTTCCATTTTCTTTCTTTTCTCTCTCCTTTACCCATTCCCCTCTCCCTTCTTTTCTTCCTTCTTTTATTCTTTCCTTTTTAACTCACATGAGTCTTTACATGAAGGGTTAATCTAACTTCGTCATTTGGCAACAACTCTTTAATTTACTATATTCAGACCAAATACTTGAAAATAGATGGGGAAAAATCAGGTATATGGTGTGTAGCTGTTGACCTAGAACTACCTTTATCTTCCTTTTTTATAGGGTAATTTTAACTTTAAATATTATTTTCAACATCTTTTTTACACATATTTTATTTAAACACCATGATTACATACATGATTGTGTTTGGGTTTCAGTCATGTAAAGAACACTGCCCATCACCAGTGCAGCATTCCCATCACCATTGTCCCAAATCTCCCTCCACTCCACCCAACCCCGGCCTGTACTCTAAACAGGCTTTCCATTTCCCTCATACATTCTCATTATTAGGACAGTTAAAAATGTAGTTATTTCTCTAACTAAACTTAACTCTTTGTGGTGACCTTCAGGAGGTGAGCTGGAGCTTTCAGCTCCTTTCTCTGTTGTGTCTGAAAATTATTATTGCAATAATGGCTTTCATTTTTCTTAAAATCCATAGATGAGTGATACCATACTGTGTTCTTCTATCTCTCTCTCTGACTTATTTCATTCAGCATGACAGATTCCATGTATATCCATGTATAGGAAAATTTCATGACTTAATATCTCCTGACAGCTGCATAATATTCCATTGTCTATATGTACCACTGTTTCTTGAGCCAAACATCTGTTGAAGGACATCTTGGTTGTTTCCAGAGACCTGCTATGCTAAATAGTGCTGTAATGAATATAGGTGTAAGGAAGAGGTTTTTATATTGTATTTTTGTGTTCCTTGGGTATATTCCTAAGAGTGGTATAGATGGATCATATGGGAGCTCGATTTCCAATTTTTGGAGGAATCTCCATATAGCTTTCCATAAAGGTTGAACTACACAGCATTCCTACCAGCGATGGATAAGAGTTCCTTTCTCTCCACATTCCCTCCAACACTGTTTATTCTCATTCATTTTGATGTGTGAATTTTTAGTGGTGAGAGGTGGTGTCTCATTGTTGTTCTGATTTGCATCACCCTGATGGTTAGTGATGAGGAGCATTTTTTCATGTGTCTTTTGGCCATTTGTATTTCTTCTTTGTCAAAGTTTCTGTCCATTTCTTCTCCCCATTTTTTGATGGGATTAGATGTTTTATTTCTTGTAGAGTTCTGTCAGTGCTTTGTGTATTTTGGAGATTAGCCCCATATCTGATGGGTATTGAGTGAATAGTTTCTCCCACAAAGTGGGTGGCTCTTGTATCCTGGGCGCTATTTCCTTTGAGGTGCAGAAGCTTCTCAGCTTAATATATGTCCATGTGTTAATATCTGCTTTCACTTGCTTGATCCAGCACAGTCCTTAGTGTGATATTTTTCTTGTTGCGATGGTGTTCTTCTGGGGCCTCTTTTTGGCCCACTCCTAAGAAGTTCACGTGACAGGACAGGAAACAGAGACACACTGGCAGCACTCACCGTTTTTCACAGTCAGGCCCCATTGGGTAGGCATAGTTTCACAGATTTTCCCAGCCTGACATCACAAACAGGGAACCTGGCTTTTCCATAGTACTGCTTATAGCAGGTTTTCACACTATGAAGGAGTTCCTGGGCGTTCCCGCCCTTGAATGAACCTCTGGGAGAGTGCATTTTCTGGAGCCTCTTTTTGGCCCACTCCCAAGAGGTTCATACGACAGGACAGGACAGGAGACAGACACACACAGGCAGCACTCACAGTTTTTCACAGTCAGGCCCCCCTACCTTTATTTTTCAACAGAGTAATTCTAAAATGTAATTTCCATCTAAAGAACACAAAAACTAACTCCAAAGATATATAAATATATATGCATATATATATGCATTTATATAGAGAGCACAGGCAAACAATTGTATTTATCATAGCAATATTCACAGTGCCCAGTATCTAGAAGCAACTGAAATAACCTCTAAACATTAAGGGAATAAAAAAAATGACATACAGATAATACATGTCTGTCACAATTTTTATTCCTAAATATTTCTTTTTCTTCCATTCTTTTCCTTCCTTCCCTTCTTACTTCCTTCCCTCCTTCCTTCTTTTCTTTCCTCTTTCCTTCCTTCCTTCCCTCCTTCCTTCCTTGCTTCTCTCCTTCCTTCCTTCATTTCTTCCCTCATTCCTTTTTCTTTTATTCTTTCATATCCCTCTATATACTTATATATGTCTCCCTGTATCTGTTAGAAAGATGAAATAAAAATTTACTTTGTTGATAACAAAAAAATTTTACCTTTGTTGAAAACATGAAGAGAACTTGTGGGTATGGTTGTCATACTATATAAAATATTTCAGAAGGAGGAAGACAAATCTAATCTATCTCACTCTTTATGTTACACTGAATCCAGTCTCTGGCTATATGCCTTCATTCTTGATAACCTAAGGATGAGATATTGAGCATATTCCAATTTTATGTGGGATATAGGAAAGAAAGGAAAAAAAGCAAATGAAAACAAATCTTTGAACTGTGACCACAAAACTGAGAAGTATGTGTGTGTGTAAGAGATAGAGTGAGAAAGAGAATGATATAGATCAAAGTAGAGAGGGTCCTAATGGACCGTGTGGGAGAAAATCAGTCTTACTTCACCACTATCTATGAGGGTGGCAACATATTTTAAGAGATGAGGAATTGTACACATAAACATATTTAACCTCTTGAAACAGTATAACATATTAAAAAAGTTATTGCATTTTGTTATGACTCTTGGTACACACAACTAATCCCATTCTGTGCATTACCTTATGCTAAAAAGTACATATAAACTAGATGACAAAATATCAGATATATGGTGATAAAATTTTAATTGCCCAATTTAATGTTTGTCTAAACTAGTCTGAGATTTGATAAAGATTTTCTGTATCTTCAAAGACACTTCTGCAGAAAGCAAGAGTAATCACTGAAAAATATAAAGAGTTGCGGCTATGAATAGAAAGCACTTTAAGTTATTAAATCTATCATAAATTAGGAAGCAAATAAAATGTTAAATATGTATAGAAAAATAATAATTATTTTATTTATCAAACAGTATATTCCTGTCATAATATAACTAACAGATTTGCTTATTATTAAATGTAAGTTTCATAGTTTAATTTATCTAATTGGATCTGAACAAAAAATATATAAATAATGGGAAAATATGTTTTTATTATATTATATTGAAAATAAAATGTTTAACACATAATTTAAATCATGTTCTAATTTTATATAGTATAAAATGTTCTAATGTGAACAATAAATTAACTTAATTAGGTGTTAGCCATAGAAAAATTGTGGCCTATAGAAATATTTAAAGCCATTTTTTTTCTGATTCACTGAGGAATGATATGTTAATTGGATTTATTAGTCTATTCATATGAGAAATTAATTCCAAGGTAGCAGAAAGAAACTAATAACAAAATAATTTATCTTTCAATTTTCTTAATGCTAGAGTATAAACATTTCTTGGAGAATATAATCACCTTATTTATCAATTTGACTATAACTTATCATCATGTATACTTCTCCCTCAACTGATATTAAAGGAAAATCATGTGAAGCATAGACACATTAGGATAATTTACAAACTTGCTAGGTGAGGAAATAAGTAATTTCTTTTAATTTCCCTTCCCTGAGTATAAAATAAGCATTCATATAAATATTAGATGCTTTTCATTTCCAGAGTTTCTGACTTGAGATCATGATAAAAACAATAAGCAATATATATAACATAAATACTTTTAAAATTCACAGACTTCATTACTTATATAAATCTATAGATGCTATTTCACACAAATAGCTGCTGTTCAAAATCACAGTAAACAAAAAAACAAACAAGTTTTTATTTGAATCTCTAGATGTTAGAGGAAGTAGCCCTATTGCCTAGGGAGACAAGCTGATGTGTAATTTGGAAGTTCATTCTATAAAGAGCAGAAACATAAAAAAAAGGGGCCCCAAATCTGGACATACAGAAAATATCTGATGAGGAGTAGATTTGAATGAGAGGGAAACTTTAAATAACTGATAAAATATTCAGTTCTTTATAAATGCCATCAGATATATGTGAAAAACTTTCTACTTGTTTATGGAATATGGCTTCAGAAGAAACAATGCTTTTTAATTTTTCACAAAAATGAAGACTGTAGACATGATAAATAAGAAAATAGTTTTGACTTTATATAGTCCAGGTTATGTTATTGTCATTGCAATGCATCTATATTATTAGTTAAATATTTGTAACCCTAACTCAGGACTCAGAATGAAAATGTATCTGGAAAATTTGTCTTAAAATATAATTAAGTAGATTGAATATCATTTGCTTGCATTGTTGACTAAGTCATATAATGCAAATTTACATCTAGAAAGACATTAAAAATAAATTATGCAGTATTAATGTTGCAATGCTGAAGTAATTTGACACTATTATATCAAATATATTCATACTTAACATCACAAAATATTGTTGAACTATAAAGAGACACTAATCTGAAATACTTTATCATATTCAATTTATAGTACACAATATTTTGTACTATCACACGTTGATACTTAAGGCGACTAAATGATTTTTATTTTTTAAGTTATGATAAAATACTTATGAGGGAATATTAAGAAAATAATAAAAAATGGGAATTAATTTGATTCACTTATAAATTTCAAAAACTTCAAAAATAATACTATATATCTCTTCTGAAAATGGCCATCTTAACATTTTCAACTTCTTTTATGCAAGCATATTTATTGTTATTAAGAAATCACAAACAGGGGCCCGGGAGATAGCATGGAGTTAAGGCGTTGCCTTTCATGCAAAAGGTCATCAGTTTGAATCCCGGTGCCCCATATGGTCCCCTGTGTCTGCCAGGAGCAATTTCTGATCATGGAGCCAGGAGTAATACCTGAGCGCTGCAGGGTGTGACCCAAAAACCAAATAAAATAAAATAAATAATATATCACAAACAAAGAAAGAGAAAGAGAAAGACAAAACCAGAAGACTTGCTACTCTTTGGTCTATCCATATGCCAAGCCCATGATTTACAGATGACTGGTTAACAGAACCATGGCCAGACTATACGTATACTGGGACCAATAAAAAAGCCCTAGTCTAGGGCAAAAGCTACGACCAACATAACAACTGCGGTCCCCTAGTTCCTGAGGTCGGTCTAAGACTATTACA
>PVKC010001191.1:30050-53334 GCA_004027635.1 Crocidura indochinensis | reverse complement strand
TTTTTGGTTTTTGGGTCACACCCGGCAGTGCTCAGGGGTTACTCCTGGCTCCATGCTCAGAAATTGCTCCTGGCAGGCACAGGGGACCATATGGGGCACCGGGATTCGAACCGATGACCTTTTGCATGAAAGGCAAACGCCTTACCTCCATGCTATCTCCCGAGCCCCCACAATAGGTTCTTGCATTAGGATTTATCAGAGAAGTTTCCTTATTAATCCTGTCCAGTGTGAAACCACGTGGGGGCTCACACTCCTGTGTGGAACATTATAAGAAATATACCAGGGGAAATTTCTGAGCATGGAGCCAGGAGTATCCACTGAGCACTGCCGGGTGTGACCCAAAATCCAAAAAAAAAAGAAAAAAGAAATATACAGATATCTTTTGTTAACCCACATTTAACCATTTTTATGTACTAATGATTTTTGTTTTAGCCAAGTTGGATTTCATATCTTTCACAGTAATTTTTTGGGTGGAGTCTGAAACTTCGAAGCAGGCAACGCGTCATGGCAAAGTTCCATGCTGTAGGCTTTTTGGCAAGATAAGGTGAAGATGCAGCGTCGGCTTCCCCCCACAGCCTTCTCACTTCTATTTCTCCTTCCTTAGGTTATTCCTGGACACCTGCTTAGGGTCCCAGCAAGTGGTGCAATTTAAAAGAGACCCCAGTCTCCCTTGTTCCTGCAAGGGGCTTGGAGGAAACTGCTGAACTTTCAACTTCCAGCAATTAGGAAGCAAAAGCCTCTCGGGGAGTCAGAAGCTTCAGCAGGCAACAAGGGGAGGACATGGCTCATTGCTCTCTTCACTTGTCCAAATCACAGACCAAAGTGGTGTCTTAGAAACACCCCTCTCCCTCTTGACTATTTCTAAAACATAAAAGGGTCACGTGTATCTCCTTTGTATATCTCAGATGCATTCCCTTACCATCTATAACTCTTTTCAAATATCCTCAAATAGTGACAATTTTGCCCACTGGATTTGCTGTTTGTTTGATTTCCCCCCTTTGTTTGATAAGCAATACTGGTAAAAGAGTATCTCTGTATAGATTTCATGTTTGTACCAAGTTACGGGGAATATTGGACTTTATTCTTTGGCCCCCAGATGCACCAACAATATCTTGTGGTACTGCTTCTCTTTTGCATAGGCACATTAAAATGGGAAAATAATACATATACAAACAAGTTCTTATCTAATAGGGATGGAAACACAAATTTGGTAATGTAATTAGGCCTTTTACCTTGAACATTGGCATCATGATTTGGCTCAGGCCTCAGAAGAATGGGCATCACCCACACACACCTGAACAATGGATACCATCTATGGAAACAACCACAATTGTCTTTAACATTACCAGGATCCAAACCTCTACCAGGGAAGACCTAGCACTGCTTTGGCATAGACTTACTCCAAAGAGTGCTCCCAATACCCAGATGACTCAGCAACAGTTGCATGCAGGGCAGATCGCTCCACATTTAGGGTATGCTGAAACTACAGGATGCTCCACATCAGCCTGACATTGATGAAAGAAATGCACAAAATCCAGAGTCTTTAAATATAAGAGTCTGATACCAACAATAGCTAAAGTGTGAAAAAGTTTTACCGGGACCTTGAGAATGACAGGAGTTGGACGGACTGGTATGCCTGGAACCCTGAGTCTGTCTTATGCCAATAAACTTCTGGGGTGAGGCCTTTTTGTAATCAGGCCAAGGACTTTTTTCCATTTTCCCCATTTTTCTGGACCTATGCAAACAATGGCGATTGCCACTATCACACTTTTACTATATTTTTTTATTCTTATCCTTTAAGGAAAAAAATACAACTTACTGAGCTTAAAAACAAATAACTGTAGTAGAATGCCTCTCTTCAATACAGGCAAGGGATGTGAAGCGGGGAGTGGTTAATGTTACACTGGTGAAGGGCGTGTTCTGGTTATGACTGTAACCCAAATATGATCATGTTACTTAAATAAAAAATATATTAAAAAATTTGCAACCAAGCTATTCTTTCTAACTCAAAACACTCAATAAAAACCATTTTGATACTTCATCTTTGTATACTAACCTTTATAATTCTTTAGCTCAACACCAATAATGAAATTGTAAAGGATTCAAAGCATACATTATATTAAATAGGTAAATAAAATTAACACATATTTCTTTATTTAGTATAAATTCTTTATTTAAGCACCATGATTATAAACATGATTGCAGTTGGGTTTTCAGTCATAAACAAAACACCCCCTTCACCAATGCAACATTCCCACCACCAGTGCCCCACCCTTCCCATTCCCTGCCCGTATTTGTGACAGGCATTTTACTACAGTTACTTTTTTTCTAAAGCTTAGTAAGTTTCATTTTCTTTCTTAAAAGGTAAGTGTTAAAAAACAGTAGTATTTGTATGTAATTTGTATGTATTTGTAATTTGTATATATTTGTAGTAATGGAGTGACAGTGGCAATTTCTGTTGTTTGCATAGGCCCAGAAAATATGGGGAAAATGGAAAAAAAATCCTTGGCCTAAATACAAGGAGACGTCACTCCTGAAATTTTCTGGTATAAGACTGACTCTGGGCTCCAGGCATACTAGGCTGCCCAACCCCTGAGTCATTCTCCGTGGTCCCTGTGAAGCTTTTTTGCACATTAGCTATTGTTAGGTTCCTGTAGTTAAAGATTCCGGTTTCTGTGCATTTTCTTCATCGAAATCAGGCTGATGTGGAGCATCCTCCAGTTTCACCTCACCTTTAGGTGCAAAGAGACCTGCCCTGCAAGCAGGTTGTTGCTGTTGCTAAGTTGCCTGGGTGTTAAGAAAACACTCTTTGGAGTAAGTCAATGCCATAGCAGTGTTAGGGTCTTTCCTAGTAGAGGTTTGCTAACAGGTAATGTTATAGGCAATTTTGGCTGTTTCCATAGATGGTATCTATCTCTATTAGATAAGAACTTGTTTGCATATGTAATATTTTCTCATTTTAATGTGTCTATGCAAAAGAGAAACAATGCCACAAGGTATTATTGGTGCATCTGAGGATTGAGGGAACAATTCCAACATTTGTCTTAACTTGGTTTTAACATGAATTCTAATTAGAGAGACTCTTCTAACAGAATTCCTTATTGAACAGATCCCAAGTGAAAAATTTAAAAAATGGTTAAAATTGTCACTGTTTAAGAGGATATTCAAAAGAGTTATAGATGTTAAAGGAATACATCTAAGATATATAAAGAAGATATACATGTTCCCTTTATGTCTTTAGAATAGTCAGGGAAGGTGTTGAATCCAGGACACCACTTTGGTCTGTGACTTGGCCAGTCTGCAAAACATCTCCCAACAGTCCCATCTCAGGCAATGTCTTTGAGTGGGTGCTTCTCAGAAACTGAGTATGGTAGCAAGCACAGGTACATATGAAGGAAGGTAGAGTATAGGAGGCTGCTAAGAGTAGATTAATAGGAAAAATATTGGTTTCTTCTAAAGCTGAGAGTCTATTTTTTCACTTTGGGAGCTGGCTGGCAGCTGGCTTGAGTGAGGATAATCATCTGCTTCATGAGGAGCCAAGAACTGAGGGTAAAAATGGTTAAATGTGGGGTAATAGGGGCTGAGAGTAAAGAACAGAAATGAGTCTGTAAGGTGATGAGCTAATGGGGGAAGGAAAGTATACAACAAAGACATTCTGTATATAGTAAACATAGATAAAACTCTATGATAGTCCAATAAACTATCTATATGTTAAGCATGGTTTGAGAATGGTCAGAAATAAAGTTGCCAGTGACATCCCCATTATAATCCCTCTTGTGTAGGGTAGGTTTGGGGAAAGCCTGGGGTCCCCTTTAAACTCCTCCCCGGCACCCACCTAGCTGGACTGCTTGATGGGGACCCAGGATAGCCCCAGAGTTTGGGAGGAAGGAGAGGGAAGGCTGTTGGGGGGAGACCAAGCCCCACAGTCTCCCCTAAGTTTGGCAAAAGGTCCTTTGACCTGGAGTCTTGCTAGTTCCCAGTCTGGCAAAGGCTTCTGCTGCCAGAAGAAGAGTTTAATTCCTTAATTGAACAGCACATATTTCTATTCAAGGCATAGTTATAATTTCAGATCTATTAACAGGTGCTAATCTCAAGTTAGTCTGCAAATAGGTTTCACATTCTTCTTGGCCCATAAATTAAGGTAACTTTTGGTTTCTTTTGGATGACAATTTGTTATTTCATTTTTTTTGGGGGGGGCACACACCCAGTGGTGCTCAAGGGTTACTCCTAGCTTTGTGCTCAGAAAGTGCTCCTGGCAGGCACAGGGGACTTTAGGCTTAAGCTGGGATTCGAACCATCCTCAGTCCTGGGTCTGCAGCTTGTAAGGCAAAGGTTCTACTGCTGTGCTATCTCTGGCCTAGTTTTTTATTTGTTTGTTTGTTTTGTTTTGGGGCCATATTCGGTGATGCTTAGAGATTACTCCTGGCTATGCACTCAGAAATTGTTCCTAGCTTGGGGAACAATATAGGAAGTTAGGGGATTGAACCGCAGTCCATCCTAGGCTAGCGCTGGCAAGGCAGATTCCTTATTGTTCTGTGCCACCACTCTGACCCAGTTTGTTATTTCTTAATTAGGGAAATAGAGCTTCATCCAGAAATGCTCATGGGTTACCCCATCTTCTGTGCTCATGGATCATTTCTGGCAGTGCTCAAAGAGCCATATTTGGGATCTGAGAAATGAACAGGGTCAATCATACAAGGCAAATATCTGAGCCTTTGTTCTATATCTACAGCCCCAGAAAACAATATAAATCATACAGTTCTTCTCAGTATTGTTTTTAAATCTCCCAAATTTGTACTAATAAAATGTATTTATACTAGTGCCATAAATTTTACAAAAGCATAACATTTATATTCAGAAAGTATTCTGTTGATCACTAAGTAAGATGGGTACAGAATAATATAATTGATTGAACGGAGAGTTAATACAACTTAGACACATCAGAATTACATTTCTCTGCCTCACATCTTTTGGTAGTTGTATAAATTACCATACACTATTTTTCAAGCTACTTTCAGCTCTCCATATGGAAAATCTATTTGTTTTTAACCCATCGCCATTTACTGACACTTAAGTCATCATGTTTGTTTCAGAAAATGTGCTAGAGAATGAAAATAAGTAGCATGCTTTGTTGTACCACTGTGATAGTGTACTTTAAGCCTACAGCTTCCCAAATTAGTAAATTGAATTGCCAGTAGGCATTGGGATGTTTAACCAGCAAATAGGTTCTGCAGAAATGGTCCATATTTTCCAATATGTATATTCTACCTTGTACTGTCAATTTCCAGTTATAACTGTGACAGGGCTTAGGGTTGATTGGTGATTTCAGAAAGGCTCTGTTAAGCAGGCAGCAATGCTTCATTAAAACTCGAAAGAGATATCACCAGCCTGAGGTGCTTTCTGGTTTACTCCTCTGAGCCCCGTTGGTTGATTAACTTTAGAGGATCTTGTGTGAAGCACTTTTGGGGAGACCACACTGTGATCTTGGCAACACAATACTTCTTTTTTCTGATTAACTTCCCTAGGGCTCTTGACTCAAAATCTTGCACTTGTCCTCACTTCACTTAAAGTTTTACAAAGCCAGATCCCCTGAGGTCTCATTGGCTTCCAGTGAAATTTGTTAGTGCTGCCAAAAATGCACCTTCTGTAACAGAAGCCTACATTCTCTTACCTATCTCTCCTTTGGAGAATTGTCCAGCTGTGGATCAGAATTCATATGCTCTCCTTCAGATAGCCAAGATAAATCTGACTCTACACGTACCATCATCCTCCAATAATTACATGCTTGGCTTACTGGTGGGTGCCAACCACAATATGTGATAATTTCTTCTTCCCGCAGCCTCACACAAAGAGGCAATTTGTTCCATGCCCCCAGCAACAGGTGAATGGCACAAAACATGAGCAATGCATGCATAGAGAGAAAGGCAGGTTTTGTGGATAAAATGGGTGACAGAGAAATGATCCATGTGCACAATTACTAAATTTGCATTAATCATTTTGGGATGGATGCTTTCATTGTATGAGTCTTGGGAAATTTGGCAGAAGAAATCTGTTGCCTAGAGGATGAAAATAGCTTTATTCTTGTCGTCATAAGCCTGATCACTGGGGGGATTCAATTCCCTTGCCAACTTTTTGAAACTCTAGCCCAAGGCACTAGTGTGTCACTTAAAACCCTCCACTTCTTAATCACATCCCAAGTTTTCTTGTTCCCAATACTTATTTATTTGCTCTTAAGCAGCAGTATCAAATAAGCTAGCCTTTCTTTTGGCAAGTATGTGCAGTTCCTAAATTGACTGGAGGAAAATTCAAAGCTACCCTACTGGTAAATATATGCCTATAAGTGTTTTGAAAAATAAAGATTTTAGATTCCTTACAGACCCTCTATTCTAGTTCAGAAATTAATATGAAGAAATGGTTACTTAAATGCCAATGAAACCAATGCTTAAGCCATAGGTGAAAATGAAAGAAAATTTGTGCCAGCAAAGTTATATGACAAAAACGATGAAGTTTTGGCTGCGCTACAAATATAGATCAGAGCTGAAAGGTTTGAAAGAAAACAAACTAGAACATAATAGATGGTGTACTAAGAAATCAACAGGTATTAACATATTTATATAAAAAGTCATATTAGGGGCCAGAGAGATAGCATGGAGTTAAAGCATTTGACTTTCATGCAGAAGGTTGGTGGTTCGAATCCCGGCATCCCATATGGTACCCTGAGCCTGCCAGGAGCGATTTCTGAGCATAGAGCCAGGAGTAACCCCTGAGCTCTGCCAGATGGGCCCCCCCCCCAAAAAAAATAAGTTATATTAATAGCTGTTTTGAGTGGAGCACACTAGCTATCTCAGGGATTAATCTTGGCTCTGTGATTTGGTGGGGAAATATTCTGGAGGAAACTGGAGGACCATGTAGGCTATTGAGGTTGGAACTTGCTTGACCCATGCGACTTTCCTACTTTAGTATCTCTTGCTTGCATGTAATCATCCCACATTATAACACTTTATATTCCTTAGGAGTTGCTCCCTCCAAGCTCACAAATTCAGATTTTTATTCTTCATTATTTTCTCTATCACCCCTACAAATATGAAGAGTCTTATTCTAGACCTTATTATATTTCTCATATACTACTGAGAATTTTCTGTCTTCTATCAATTTATCTGCGTGTACCACATATGTGAGCTCTGCTATACAGCCTCTCAACTCTATTTCTTTTCTGGACATCTATTTCTGAGTGGTGCTTTTTATTACTCAGTCTTCTTTTTTCTTCCTTGTGGTACAGTTGTAGAGATGGCTGAGAGCTACACAGCCTGTTTGTGGTTGTTATCCTCAAACTTCTTTAATTGTTGCACTCACCAAAAGCCATAGACTTAGTTGTAAAGAGCATACATATTTTGTGTTCGGTGTTCACTGGAAATCATACATTCGACTGTGATGTTCATGTGATGCTCATGTTGCTCACACAGGCTTGCATATTTGGCTGTGTTGTTGTCACGTTTAATCACTTAGTGTGCTGGCAAAAGTGAACAAACTTAAATTTCAACACACACTCACTTGCTGTGTGCACTTTGGAGTGCACCAGAATTTGGACACTTGTGCTGACTCGGCACTTCAAATTCACACAGGAATATGGTTCAGTGCTGGGATGCTAATCTAAGGTTTCATTGGTTTCATGTTTTCGTGGTAAGTGCTCTAATCATAAGATACCCCCAACTATGTGACAAATTTTAAGTTTATTTTGCTATTGGAGCAAACTTTACTTTCAAAAAACTTTGGTTCGTCTTTGCTCTTTCTACAGATAATATAGAGCACAGGTTTGTCTGTTGTGCAATAAACCAGTAGTATCTGCTATTTCTTCCAAATATATAATGTCACATGAATAATTACAATCTCTCAGAGTTTTTTTTTACAAAGCTAGACAAGATATTGCCTCTGGTACAGGAAAATTTCAATATTATGTACGATATCTTGGACTACTGGTCACTTATGGTAGTTAAAGTGGTTCCAAATCAATTGAACAATTAATTGGGTTCAAATTCAGTAGAATATAAAATTATAAACTCACAAATAAGAGAATCCATCTGAGTTAAGTAAAACTACCTATGAAACACATACAGAAGTAATAAATCCAGCAAAACTATTACTGAATACATAATAATCACCTGAATCATTATATTATAAAACTCTAATCTCTAATGACTGAAAATAACTTGTCATTTATATTAACTATAAAATAATGACATTTTTTAAAGTTTCTCACTGAGGTTTCTCAGTTCTCATTGACATAACTTTAAGTTTCTCACTTCTCATTGATGTAACTAAGTTTTTCACTGAGGTTACTGAGGTAACTTGTATTTCAGTTACTAATAAATATTATAGTTGAATTTCTACTTTCTTATTCCACAGCATTTTCATGCCCAGATATTTATAAGTCAAGTTACTTATATGCATGATTTCTGTCACAAGAAATATCCATGACCTTTGCCAAGTCATTTAGTTCACAAACTTTTCATGTGTAAAACACAACTTTGCTACCATCTAACCATTTAATTTCATGACTATCAAGGATAAAAGGACAAAGTAATTTTAAAATATTTTAAAATGCCATTATAAACCAAACAAAGATATGTTTGATATATGCTTCAATGATTATTTCTTATTTGTCCAAGAGACTAACAGAAATTCTAAAAGCAAATTAAGCCCTGAATTCAATATGAGTACATACATATTTTGACATTTCTTTCTATTCATATAGTTGCACAAAGAAGAAACTAAAATGCATTTAAATTTCTTTAAAAAATTAGAAATAATAGAAAAGAAAAGACATAATGGATGATCTAGCATTAAGATATATTACAGGTTTTGATTTAAAAAAATCACACTTTTTTTCTTCACAACTTAATTTGCTTCTCCATAGAAAAAAGTACAGAAGCTTATCTGCACTTTCTGAAATAGAGCCAAGAAGCACAGAAAATCAAAGTATTTGCTTTTCTAAAACAAAAATAAACACACAGAATTGTGTTTTCTTCCCCAGTTCCAATTCTCTCCTTCTTATTTTTTTTTTTAAGATAATGAAAGTTTTGGAACACCTTTCCAATGCTAGCTGGTACAATATCGGACTTTGCCAATAGAGGGTGCTGAAGTGATTCTGCAAGAGCCTAAGAGAAGAAAGCTGTTCTAGATTCAGGAAGTTCTTTTAAGATTCCGCTCCCTGGAGATGGATATAAGAGACCTGTAGTAATCCCTCAAAAGCAATTGCTTCAGGACCAGTGGACAGTCCCTCCAGGCCAGCTCAATTTACCAACACTCTAGAGAGATTGTCCCAAAATGCTGTGTCCCTGGGTAGGGAATAGCATTTAGTATTTGTATTAACTAAGGTATATAATAAACAAGAGATTTCATGTCACTGAAAAAAAAATTTCTTTTGACAAGCAGTTAGCTACCATCAGACAAAAAGTACACAGTGATACATGTATCATTTTCACTTTTAGAAATAAGGGATTCTGTACCTCAAAGGGGAAATCATAAAGGTACTGACAAAGAATAAGCAAAATTAAGGGTAAATTTGAGACAGACAATCTTTCTGGAGTCTGCATTTTCATTGACTAAGAGAAAGTGAGTTTAGTCATTCTAACTATTTGAAATAGCAGTCATGTCTTTACACAAACACCAGTCCAAACATGGAATCATAGTGCCAAATATGAATCTTATAATGTTGCTTTATTTTATTATAGAACACTAAATTCTTTTTAGAAACTTTTTTTTGGTGAAGATTGGGACTGGAAATGAATCATTACTTTGAGCTGGAAATTAATCATAACATTGTAGTTTTTCTGAGGTCAGCAATAGAACCCAAAAGGATTGTTTATCTAGGGGCCAGAGCGACAGTACAACTGTAGGATGTTTGCCTTGCACGCGGCTGCCCAGGACGGACCTGAGTTCAATCCCCAAGGTTCTATATGGTTCCCCAAGCCAGGAGCGATTTCTTAGCACACAGCCAGGAGTAACTCCTACACGTCACCAGGTGTGGTCCCAAAAACAATAAAAATTATATATATATATATATATATATATATATATATATATATATATATATATATATTGTTTATCTGGTAATAATGAAGTGACTAGGCCTTTTAAAAGATCATTAGGCAAGTAGGTTGGAAGGCCACAAGTAAAAGGATAGAAACTAGCCAAATATGAAATAACAGACATTGATACAGAGAGCACATTCAATGCACTGCTGAAAAATACCATAGTATCATTTTAAGTTTTTACCAACCTGAGGTTAACAATAACAAACATAAGAAACTATTGTACCATATATTCAAAAGATCAGATCATGTTACCATCCAGGTATTTCCATATTTCTGTCCCTGTGGGCAGAAAAACATTGGCAACTGAGGATTTCATTCTCTAGGTCCTCAGAAACACAGAGGCTTAGAAATGTAGTGCGTGCTGGAATTAAGAATGGGTAGGAAGGGAGCTGGGGCAATAAAACAAAAGATAGGGCATCTGCCTGCATGTGGCTGATCAGGCTTAAATCCTTGGCATCATATATGATTCTCCAAATCTGACAGGTGTAATTTCTGAGTTAAGCGCTGGGAGGAAAAAAACTGACCACCTCTTGGTGTGACCTTAAAACTAAAAATATGAAAATAAATAACTAAAAATAAACAATGGGCTTGTCAGAAGATGGTATAATAGGAAGGAAATTTTGCACACAGCGGAACAAAGTCTAATCCCTGGCAGTACTTCATTCTCAAGATAACTGAAATTGCATGAGTGTGGTGCTGCTCTAATTCTGAGGTGCCTTTGGACCTCTCAATCATGTGTTGGCACAGTAGTTCTGCTGCTTTGTTAGATGGACCCTGCCCGCTGCTTTTAGTGGTGGGACCCCTCGTGGGACAACCCTACCCCTCTACCTTGGTTGTTTGCAGGCAGCTGCCTGCTTATATCCCCAGGCTTAGCTCGCCCTGCCCACTGTGTGCCCCACGCTGACAAGACCTCCCCACACGCCCTGGGATTGCTGTGATGCTCTGCGCTCTGTTTACTCTGGTTTCGAAGCAGAGACTGTTCAGCTCCAAATCTCTGTGCTGAATAAAGTGTATCTGACTAGAAAAGAAAAGTCTCATAAAGCCATCAAAGTAGTATTCAAAGTCTCCAGGACTATATATGAATACTTATGTCACAATGCTGTGCCAAGGATCAAGCCACTAATCCTCCTATTTCCGATATGACTTCATTTTACTTAGCATGTATTTGATACAATCTATGACGTTTCCTTACTATCTCATTATTCTTTATGCTGCAATAATATCTGACTAACTTTTTATTATTCTATTCACAAAAAAGAATAGATGATTTTTAAAACTATTATAATTACTGCTGCAAAAGACATTCATGCAAGTTTTTGCCACCCAGTCAGTGTGATTCCTAACACTACAATAAATGGGTAAGCCTTGGAAACACCAACTCCAACTCTTCGTGAACAAGATACCCAAACATGTAACCCCTGCACATCACATCAGATACGTTAGTCATGAATATACATGCAAACTTGTATGTTATTATTAAAATATATTAATACTATAATCCAAATAATGTACATTTTACTGTATATCCACTAACTATCGCTGGCATATTTATATAATTTTTGCCAAAAATAATACCAATAAAAGGCACATCTTTTTTATGACTACTCGAAGGATTACTTATATTCATGGGTGCAAATTCTTAAGAGTAGATGTTTATGTCCTTCAGAGTTTACATGTATGTGTGTGGGTGTATTATAACCCTTATATTTGAATTCTTAGAATCAACCATTAAACTACAAAGAGTTTAGAAAAATCTTTCCTTATATATCCTAAAAGCTATGGAAGTCAAATGTTTCTTCTTTTTTCCCTTTCACAGTGAGAGGTGGCCTTTTTTTTTATAAATATCCAAGAGTGTTTATTAATGAATTCAAATCTGATAAAGCATTTACTTGAAAGAACTAAAGTTGTAACATTATGAAATCTTTGTTAGAGCCATAAAGGCTTTGAAGAACTGTCCTGTCTCCATAATTATTTAATCTCAGGAAAAGAAACATCAAAATTGTTCAAATTCTTTTTGAAAAAGTCCTTTTCTTTATTTTACTTTGAGAATTAGTCTGCCAAAATAACTTTAATCTTCTGAATTATTCTTAAAATCTATGAGGATTTATTCTAAAATACTCTCTTTAAATAAAATGAGGAGGGGCTGTCAGATTGTTGAATTAGCTACAATACCTAAAAAAGAATAATAATCAGGATAAAAAGGAGAAATATTTAAACTTTACATCAGTAGATAGATTTTCATTGCATATGTAGTTAAAAAAGAAAAATTGTTGAAAATAAATATGTAAGGGAATATCCCATATCAAAGGCAGCAAATTTAGCATAATGTCTTTATTTGTCCTCTAAATAATGGAAATATTTCCATATACCTAATTTAAAAGCTGTATCACATATACATTTATGGAAGTTAATGTTTTTTATTATTCTCAGTTAGGTATCATATAATATGCAGACATTTAATGTGCCATGAATTGTGCTCTTAGTGAGTTTTTTGTGTGAATATAGTTTGTAAATATGCCAGTAATATAGTCTCTATGTTTGTTAGACTTTTATGGTTTTAGATTTGGAGTGTATCCAGCAGAATGCAGGGTTTATTCATGATTCTATGATCAGTGGGGTTGCTCCTGACAAGGCTCAGGGGAACACACATCATGATAAATCACCTGCTCTGCTACCCATTTGTTATATTTCGAGATTATAAAGTGAGGTCTACATTTTACTCAAGTAGCAAAATAAATTTCTGAATTAAAATCATAAATAAAATTAAGAGAAAAACATAAATATTTCAGTTCCATTTAAGACCTTAGGTGTTTCCTCATAGTTAGGTCTATGTACATATTTATGTCTAAGGTTTTTTTTTTTGCTATTGTTTGTTTGTTTTAAAATAGATTCTCTGCTCTTTCAAACTTGAAAAGTATACTTCCATTTCTTGGGTATGCATGAAAACAACATAAATGTTTACTATAAGTTGTAACAACTCTAATATATTGTCAAGAAAAGGTCAGTAAAATTTTTCTCTCCTGTGAGATCTCATTCCAATGAGCATGGAGGCACAATTCAAATTCTTTATGGAAACTTTTCTAAGTTGTTCAATCAACCCAGGAACTAAAGTGAAATGACTCTACAAGTTTCAACTAAACAAACACTTCCAAGCAAATCAGAGTATAAAGGGATCATTTCAAAACCTAAGACATTTTCAGGTCATGTAAAAATTGTTTGTCAAACATAATTGTTCTCTGTCCCTTTTTAAACATCACGATGTTTGGCTTTGAAATGTATTTGACTATAGTAAAATTGACAGTACACAGCAATTTATATGTAGATTCTAAAATGGAGAATGCAAAGATTTGGAACCTCAAAGGGAGGCTATAAATATAATTATAAACTGGAAGAAAGGAAACCTAAGTTTTTGCAATCTACCTAGAGGTATTAATAGTAGGAAAATAGTTTAGAAAATTGTGAATAATTTAATAACTACTCCTAGGAATTCACTATTATGTCAAAGTCTCCTTTACCCATTGAAAAGAAATAATTGCACTTTAGGTAAAAAATATTTACAGAAAAATAATGATTGTGATATTGTGTGTTGCTTAATACTTTAGAAAGATCTACATTGTGTTTAAATGGTTATTTTATACAATGAAGTACATGTAACATTTCACATCAAAATGCATATATTTAATGCATAACTCAACAACATAGTTTGTAATATGTTATCTTCATTATCTTCATATAAAAATGGGAAACAGAGTAAATTAGATGAAGTAACATAATTAGCAAGTAATAATGAATAAAGTTACTTCATTATATTTGAAGTCCTTCGAGCTTTCCTGCTGCAATAAAGGAAAAATATCCTAAAGTTTCATTTTCAAAATACACAGAGACCCTAAACCTTGAATACTAGAATTCCACACCTATAGTTTTCCATTACTAGATTATTTCATGAGGTAAATTATTTTTCAGTCTCCCTTTCCAATCACTATTTTAGCTTGAAGTGGTTATTCAAATAGTAAATTAGATAGATGAATTCTTGAAACTTAGATAGATGAATATGAAAACATTCATATTCTTGAAAGGAAAACTGCATATGTGACTAATTTTAGAGGTTAGTTACCTCTCTCTCCTGGGGAAAAAAATAAGATACCCAGAAAGAATTTGAAAACAATAATACATCATGGATTAATTGAGGCCTTTGAAATGGCAAAATTTTTCTCCATCCTAAAGTAAGCTAAATGAAACATTACTAGAGAAAACCCAATCGAAAGTGGATTTACCATTTTTATTTTAGATAAAAGGATTTACTCTTAATCATCTGTCATTGAAGAATGGAAAGTACCAAAGTATTGGAACAGGAATCATATTCAAAGAGTTCTAAATATCCCCTAGTTTTAAGGTATAACATAAATTCTACAATAGTCATCGCCTTCACTGTCAGAAGCTATATTTTACCTATTAGATTGTAAGCTAGATGACATTTATCACTCAGACACTGTTCACTTTAGAATACAGTACTCATAAATGTCTCTTGAGCTAATAAGTAGTAAGTGCACCTAAATAAAATTTGGAGTATCAATGTCTTTTAATATGCACTAACAGATAATTTATAAAAGTTTTGCAAAATGATCTTGGGATAGGTTAAAATGAAGTAAATGCACTATTATCTATTACTCACAATTGCATTAGTAAAACACATGGGTAGACCATAAAGAGAAACAAATGAAGTCTCTGCAAAATCAACAGCAGACCTACTGAGGTGCAATGTCAAAACTTGAAGAAAGTCCAGCTTGGTGGTGAGGTAATAGATTTTTTTTCTTCTCTTTTATCTTCTGTGTTTGATCTGAGAGCAAGCTGAGTCTCATAACTGTGTTGAGGGCACAGACCAAAAAATCTCCCAGAGATGCACCATTTTAAAACAGAAAGAGAAAAAAATAGAAACCCTTTAGCAGGAGTATGCAGGAGAATTCTCTAGTACATTTGTGAATCTTGTTTTGCTTTATTTTTATGTTTTGTAATTGTTTCTCTTTTGGACCTGCTCTGAAACCAGTCATTGTTGACAGCACTAGAAAAACCTAAGAGAAACTTTGTAAATCATGGTTTTATAATGATTTTGTAATAAAAGAAAGATATACAATTTGATATATACAATTGGAAGTTTTCCATTGACCATTCATTATGAAGAACCCCTTAATTTTTGGATGTTTATTATGTCCTTTCGAATTATATGTGGGTAAATGTGTTGTTTAATTCATATATATTAAAATAGCCTGCTATATTTATTTTTAATTTTATTTCATCAATGTTAAAACTTATTTTGTATGAATTTGTTTTAATAGTTTTGATAGACTAATATTTTATCAATCTTTAATACCATAAAGCATTGAGTTTCTTGCATTGGCATGATTTTATGAATATAATATTCTGACTCCTAATTAATGTGCTGCATATTCCACATTTTTAATAATACCTTTATTTAAACACTGTGATCTCAAACAATTGTATTTGGGTTTCAGTCATAAAAATACCCCCCTTCACCAGTGCAACATTAACACCATTACTGCTCCCATCTCCTCTCTCCCTCACCCCCCGCCTGTATTCAAGACAAGCTTTCTACATATCTCACTCCATGACATTGTTATGATAGTTTTCAGCATAGTTATTTCTCTAACAGCACTCACCACTCTTTGTGGTAAGCTTCCTATCTTGAGCAGTTGCTTTTGGCCCTAATCTCTGGGAATTATTTCAATGTCTTTAATTTTTCTTAAAACTCATAGATGAGTGAGAATACTCTGTGTCTCTCTCCCTCTGACTTATTTCACTAAGCATAATAGATTGCATGTACGTACATGTATAGGAGAATTTCATGACTTCATTTCTCCTGACAGCTGCATAATGTGTGTACATACCAAAGTTTGTTTAGCTGTTGAAGGACATCTTGGTTGTTTCCAGAGTCTGGCCATTGTGAATAGTGCTGCAATGAATATAGGTGTAAGGAATGGATTTTTGCATTGAGTTTTTGAGTGCCTAAGGCATATTCCTAAAAGTGGTATAGCTGGATCATATGGGGGATGAATTTCCAGTTTTTTAAGGAAACTTCATGTTGTTTTCAATAAAAGCTGAACAAGACAGCATTCCCAATAGCAGTGAATGAGAGTTCCTTTCTCCCCATATCACTGCCAGCACTGACTGCTCATTTTCTGTGTTGTGTGCCAGTCTTTGTGGTGTGAGATGGTACCTCATTGTTGTTTTGATTTGCATCTCTCTGATGATTAGTAATGTGGAGCATCTTTTCATGTGCCTTTTGACCATTTGTATTTCTTTTTGAGAAATTGTCTGTTTATTTCTTCTCTCTATTATTTGATGTGGTTAGATTTTTTTCTTGTTAAGTTCTGTCAGTAACTTATAAATTTTAGATATTAGTCCCTTATCTGATGGGTATTTGGTGGATAGCTTGTCCCATTCTGTGGGGGTGGGGGACTTGTGTATCCTAGGCACTATTTCCTTTGAAGTGCAGAGCTTCTCAACTTAATATAGTCCCATTTGTGTATCTCTGCTTCAACTTGTTTGGAGAGTGTTGTTTCTTCCTTAAAGATCCCTTTAGTTTCAATGTCCTGGACTGTTTAACCTAGGTGTTGTCCTATATACTTTATGATTTCAGGTCTGATATCAAGGTCTTTAATCCATTTGCATTTGACTTTTGTGCAGGGTGTTAGATGGATATCTCAGTTCTTTTTTTTTTTTTTTTTTTGCAAGAGGCTGACCAGTTGTGATCAACACCACCTGTTGAAGAGGCTTTCTTGGCTCCATTTATCAAAGATTTATTTATTGTATATCTGGGGAGCATTCTCTAAATACTCTATCTATTCCACAGATCTGAGGGTTTGTTTATTCCAATACCATGCTGTTTTAATTACTATAGCTTTGTAATAAAGTTGAAAGTTGGGGAAAGTGATGCTTTCCATATTCCTTTTCCAAAGGATTGCTCTAGTTATTTGTGGGTGTTTATTGTTCCAAATGAATTTCAGGAGTGTTTGATCCACTTCTTTAAAGAATGTCATGAGAATTTTTAGAGGGAGTTCATTAAATCTGTACAATGCGTTGAGGGTTATTTCCATTTTATAATCCTACTAGTCATGAGTAGGGTATGTGTCTCCATTTCCTTGTATTCTTTTTTATTTCTTGAAGCAGGGCTTTGTAGTTTTTTTGTAGAGGTCCTTCACATCTATAGTTAAGTTGATTCCAAGATATTTGAGTTTGTAGGGCACTAATGTGAATTGTATTGCTTTTTTAATGTCCATCACTTCTCTATAATATTGATGTATAGGAAGGCCATTGATTTTTGTGTGTTAACTTTGTAGACTGCCACTTTGCTATAAGAATCTATTGTTTCGGGGCCGGTGAGGTGGCGCTAGAAGTAAGGTGTGTCTGCTTGCAAGTGCTAGCCAAGGAAGGACTGTGGTTCGATCCCCCGGGATTCCATATGGTTCCTCCAAGCCAGGGGTGATTTCTGAGCGCTTAGCCAGAAGTAACCCCTGAGTATCAAATGGGTGTGCCTGAAAAAACAAAACAAAAAAAAGAATCTATTGTGTCTAGAAGATTTTTAGTAGAGACTATAGGGCCTTCTAAATATAGTACCAGCATCTGCAAAACAGTGAGATATTCACTTTTTCCTTTCCTATTTGGATGCCCTTGATATCTTTTTTTTTTTTTGCCTAATTGTCATAACAAAAACTTCCAGCACTAAGTTGAATAGGAGTGGTGAGAGAGAAAGCAGCCTTGTCTTGTACCAGATTTTAAAGGAAAGGCTTTTAGTTTATCTCAGTTGAAAATAATATTAGTCAATGACTTGTGCTAGAAAACCTCGACCATTTTGAGAAAAGTTCCTTCTATTCCCATTTTGATGAGAATTTTTATTATGAATGGGTGCTGCACCTTATAAATGCTTTCTCTGCATCTATTTATATGATAATGTGGTTTTTATTTTTTTTGTTGATATGGTGTATTATGTTGATAGATTTACGTATGTTAAACCATTCTTACATTCCTGGAATGAATCCTACTTTGTCGTGGTTTATGACCTTCCTGATAAAGCATTAGCTCCTTTTTACCAGAATTTTGTTGAGGATCTTTTCATCTGTGTTCATCAGGGTTATTGGTTTGTAGTTTTCTTTTCTTGCAGCACCTCTGTCTGGTTTTGGTATCAAGGTGATGCTAGCTTCATAAAAACTACTAGGGAGTATTCCTAATTCTTCAATTTCATGAAAGAGCCTGCAGAGGATTGGTAGAAGATCCACTTGAAAGGTTTGAAATAATTCATTAGTGAATCTATCTGGGCCTGGGCTTTTGTTTTTGGGGAGACTCTTCATGACTAAAGTAAATCATGCCTTGGATAGACTTGGATGGATATGAAGGCGTTGGTCCACCATCCCAGGCCATGTGGCTTCAGCCCCCACTAGCTGGTGGGTCTGGAGATTCATGAGAGCGGCAGGTATAAATCTCATTCACAAGCAGGCTTTATGAGAGATAGCATCTTTATTCAGCCCTAGCCATCAGATGTGGCTGCTTCCATTCAATCTAGCCCTGCATCTTCACTTATCCATGTCACCTTTGACCTACATGTTGGCCAGGATCCAAAAGATCCAAACGGCAAAAGGGGCAGAAAGCCAGATATCACAGACCTATATACCCTTCCAAGACCCCTCCCAGGAAATGGGCGGGGTTTGCAGGTAAAATAAATGTAATATCCCATTCCCAAAGCCCTGCCCAGGAATGGGTAGGGCTCAGGTAAGATACCTGTACGCAGGGGTGCGGCAACAGATGACCATTTTAATTTCCTCTGTAGTGGTGGGTCTGTTTAGATATGCTAGATCTTCCTGGTTTAACCATGGAAGATTATAAGAGTCCAAAAATTTATCCATTTCTTCTAGGTTTTCATGTTTCATGGCATAGATTTTCTCAAAGTAGTCTCTGATTATACTTTGAATCTCAGCATTATCTGTGCTGATCTCCTCCTTTTCATTTCTAATCCAGTTTATTAGTTTTCCCTCTCTGTTTCTTTGTGAATTTTTCTAGTGGTTTATCAATCTTGCTTATTTTTTCAAATAACCAACTTCTGCTTTCGTTGAACTTTCAGAGTGTTATTTACATTTCAACTTCATTGATTTCTTCTAAAAACTCTTATTTCCTTCCGGCTACCTATTTTTGCTTCCTATTGTTCATTTAACAATGTTAAAAGCTGTGCCATTAAGGTTTTTATATAGACTCCTTCTTCCTTTCTGATGTCTGCTTGCAAGGCTATAACTTTTCCTCTTAGTAATGCTTTTGTTGTGTCCCACAAATTTTGACTATTTGAGTTTTCATTGACATTTGTTTCCAGGACTGTTTTAATTTCCTTTTTAATTTTCAATCTAACTCACTGGTTGTTCAGTAGTGAGCTGTTTAGTGTCCAGGTGTTAAAGTTTTTCTTCTGTGTTTTTTGTAGTTCACTTTCAGTTTCAGTGTCTTATGATCAGCGAAGGTAGTTTGTACAATTTCTATATTTCTGACTTTATGGAGATATGTTTTGTGGGTCAGAACGTGGACTATCCTGGAGAATGACCCATGTGTATTAGAGAAGAATGTATATCCAGTTTTCTGGAAATGGAGTGCCCTATATATATCTACCAGTCCACTTTCTTCCATTTCTCTTTTCAGAGCTAATATATTATTGTTGGGTTTCAACTTGGTTGACCTATCAAGAGGTGTCAGGCAGTGTTGAGATCTCCCATTATTATTGTGTTGCAATTGATATCTTCTTTCAGGTTTGTCAACAGTTGTACTAAATAATTTGCTGCTCTATCATTTGGTGTATATATGTTTAGCAGTATGATTTCCTGTTGTAAGTATTTTTATTAGTACAAAATCACAGTCTTTCTCCCATATAAATGTTCTGAGTTTAAAGTTATTTCATCTGATACTAATATGGCCACTCCAGCTTTTTAAGAGTATTGCTAGCTTGAATGATTTTCCTCCAGCCTTTGATTTTGAGTTTGTGATTGTTCTGATTATGCACATGTGTTTCTTCTAAGCAGCAAAATGTTGGATTCAGATTTTTGATTCATTTTCCCACTCTGTGTCTCTTAACAGGTGCATTTAGTCCATTGATGTTGAGAGAGATAATTGTCATAGGATTTTGTGTCATCTTTGTGTGGAATTTTGGAGTGTCTGCTGGTCTTTCTTTTCTTATAATAGGCCTTTCAGCTTTTCTTTCAGGGCTGGTTTTGAGTCTAGAAAGTTTCTGAGCTGCTGTTTGTTCGTGAAACTATGTATATTTCCTTCAAATCTAAAAGTGAATCTGTCTGAGTATTGTATTCTAGATGAGGCATACATTTCATTGAGTTTTACTATATCCCACCACTGCCTTTTGACCTTAAGGGATGCTCATTTGAATATAATTTCTCTTTTTGCTATTGCAGGTTTCAGTATTGTATCCCTATCTGTGGGATTCATCGTTTTGACTAGGATGTGTCTTGGGGTGTTTTACTTAGGGTCTCCTTTAGCTGGTATTCTTCAGGCATGCAGAATTCTTCAGGCATGCATGTACTCTTTAGCTCTGGGAATTTCTTTGAAATGATTTCCTTGACTATTGACTCCTCCTGGAGTTTTTTCTTGGATTTCTGTTACTCCAATGATTAATATGTTGCTTCTGTTGAACTTGTTAAGGACTTCTATTTTCATCTGTTCACAATCTTTGAGAAGTTTTTTCATTGTCTAATCATTTGCTTTAAGGTTCTTTTCCAATTTCTTCTGCTGTATGGAGTTGTTCTGCATCTCATCTTCCAGCTCAATAATTCTGTCCTTTGCTGCTGATGCTCTGAGTTTTTAATTTCACCTACTGAATTTTTCAGTCCTATCATTTCATGTTGGAATTTTCTGATTTCTATCTTTGTGTTCTTTTCAGCTTGATCTATTTTTTTCTTTGAGTTCTATGAGCATCCTCCATATTACTACTCTAAACTCCTTGTCTAGAGGTTAACTATGCGGTTGGTACATTCTGGATCATCAGAGCTGCCATATTCATGGTCTATGGATGCTGTTTTCCTGTGTTGTTCCCTCCATTGACATGCCTGAAGTGTGGATCTTACTACCTGTTGCGATGGGGCTCATGTTCTAGAAGACATGCATAGTTGTGGAGCAAAGTGGAGTGACCACTTTTTCTGGGGTCTTCTTTGCTTTTTCTCACTGGGAATGAGGAAGCAAGAACTGATGCCACTTTATAAAATGTTCCTTTTACCTCAAACAGGCAAGATTCAGTTCCCATCCTTGTGGGAGGAGACAAGCCTACCTGTGAAGGGCACTTGAAAGCCTCTTTGTGCTGTGGTCTTCATCGTTGTCTCTCACCAGGAATCATAACCTAATATTTTGAACTAATATATAACCTAATATATATTATTATCTAACATATATTTAATCTCAGCAGCCTCAAATGATTTAATCTTAAAATATAAAGCTCAAATTGATCTAAACATATATTTTTGATTTTGAATTTTATTGCAAAACTACAATAATAAAAAGTATTGTGACAATGACATCGAATAAAATTGGATGTAAATATTTATGGCCAAGTTGTGAAGTTCTTTCGGTGGGTAAAGGAAGTCTTTTCAATGGTCATTTTACTTGGGGGGATGTTTGAGGAACACTCAATGATGCTCAGGGCTTAAATCTGGTTCTATTCCCAGGGATAACACATAGCAGGTCTGGGGAACTATAAGGTTTTCTGAGATCAAACTGGAAATAAAAGTTTAGAAAGCAAAAGGCCTACTAGTGTTGTCACTTCATCATTCCATTCATTAATATGTCATTTTAGTCTGAGTTACCTACCCTCAAATTTCTATACTTCCAAAAATGCTGGCAGTCACAGCCATGAACAAGAAACTTCTGCCATGTCTGTACAAGTGGCCAACAGCATAGACTCATAGAACTCTAAATAGAGAGGCAGAATTAACAGGAAAAACTCATAAACATAACCAACCGAAATCTAATAGCACTGAGGCCCCTCAGAAGGACCCTATGAAACCCTACTGTCACATCCACTCATAATTTTAACTATTATTTCTCAGTAGGAATACACAAAACATTAATTAAATTATACCTATCTGTGAAGGGTCTAGCTTCAGGGAGATTGGAAAAATGATATCCAGAATGGAAAGAATGTTACATTAGTGGTGGAATGTTCTCTGCAAGAAATAACTGTACTATGAACAACCTTATAAACAGTAGTGTATAAAATAAATTTATTTTTTCAAACATGAAAATATTATTTATTTTACAGGTGAAATTTTTTTTCAAATAAACATTGAAGAAGGATTTAAAAGTCATATAGAAATTTTACAAGATAAACAAAGAGAAAAAAAGGTGGTTGAACATTAGACTTAAATTGATTGTTTCTTCAGAAAAAGATACGCATAAGTCCCAAGAAACTGAGACAGGCAGAGAGACCATAAACAGGGACCCCTGTGATGCAGAAATGCCCAAATATGGTTAATGCCTGATGGAAAGAGTAGCATCAAGACAAAGGCAAGGGTCTTCCACCTCACACCACAGAGATTGGCGCACATCTCAAAGAATGAGAATAATCAGTGCTGGTGGGGATGTGGAGAGAAAGGAACTCTTATCCACTGCTGGTGGGAATGCTGTCTAGTCCAAACTCTATGGAAAGCCATATGGAGACTCCTCCAAAATCTGGAAATTGAGCTCCATTTCGACCCAGCTATTCTACTCCTAGGGATATACCCTAAGAACACAAAAATTCAATACAAAAACCCCTTCCTCACACCTATATTTATTGCAGCACTATTCACAATAGCCAGGCTTTGGAAACAACCAAGATGCCCTTCAACAGACGAATGGCTAAAGAAACTGTGGTACATATACACAATAGAATATTATGCATCTGTCAGGAGAGATGAAGTCATGAAGTTTTCCTATGCATGGATGTACATGGAATCTACCATGCTGAGTGAAATAAGTCAGAGGGAGAGAGAGAGAGAGAGAGATGCAGAATAGTCTCACTCATCTATGGGTTTTAAAGAAAATAAAAGTCATTGCAACAAACATCAGAGACGATGAGAGGAAGGCTGAAACTTCCAGCTCATTCATGAAGCTCACAACAAAGAGTGGTGAGTGCAGTTATAGAAATAACTACACAGAAAACT